>SJYT01059954.1:140285-236546 GCA_006410635.1 Cephalophus harveyi | reverse complement strand
CTTCTCCAACACCACACTTCAAAAGCATCAATTCTTCGGCGATCAGCCTTCTTCACAGTCCAACTCTCACATCCATACATGACCACAGGAAAAACCATAGCCTTGACTAGACGGACCTTAGTCGGCAAAGTAATGTCTCTGCTTTTGAAAATGCTATCTAGGTTGGACATAACTTTTCTTCCAAGGAGTAAGCGTCTTCTAATTTCATGGCTGCAGTCACCATCAGCAGTGATTTTGGAGCCCAAAAAAATAAAGTCTGGCACTGTTTCCACTGTTTCCCCATCTATTTCCCATGAGGTGATGGGACCAGATGCCATGATCTTCGTTATTAAGTATTAGAAAAATGCAAATCAAAACTACAGTGAGGTATCACCTCACACCAGTCAGAATGGCCATCATTAAAAAGTCTACAGACAATACATTCTGGAGAGAATGTACTGCACTGTTGGTGGGAATGCAATACAGACACTGTGGAGAACAATATGGAGGCTCCTTAAAAAACTAGGAATAAAACTACCGTATGACCCAGCAACCCCACTACTGGGCATATGCTCTGCTGCTGCTGCTAAGTCACTTCAGTCGTGTCCGACTCTGTGTGACCCCATAGACGGCAGCCCACCAGGCTCCCCCGTCCCTGGGATTCTCCAGGCAAGAACACTGGGGTGGGTTGCCATTTCCTTCTCCAGGGCATATGCTCTGAGGAAACCATAATTCAAACGACACATGTACCTCAATATTCACTGCAGCACTATTTACAACAGACAGGACATGGAAACAACCTAGGCGTCCATCGACAGACTAAAGGATAAAGAAGTTACGGTATGTCTATATGATGGAATATTACTCAGCCATAAAACCAAACAAATTTGAGTCAGCTGAACTGAGGTGGATGAACCTAGAGCCTGTTATACAAGCGAAGCGAGTCAGAAATGAAAAATAAATATCGTATATTAATGCATATATATGGAATCGAGAAAAATGGTGCTGATGAACCTACCTGCAGGGCAGGAATGGAGACACACGTAGAGAGTCAACGTGTGGACACAGCAAGGGAAGGAGGGGTGGGGTGAACTGAGAGAGCAGTCCTGACACACACCCTCCCACGTGCACAGCAGATACTGGCTTAGAATCCCTTGGCCCGTGCAGGGAACGTGGGTTCAGTGTCTGGTCTGGGAAGATCGCACATGCCCTGGAAGCTGCTATATAACACACAGAGTTCAGCCTGGTGCTCTGTGACTTCCGAGAGGGGTGGGAAGGCAGGGGTGTGGTGTGGTGGGGTAGAGGGGTGGGAGGGAGATTCAACAGGGAGGGGATATATGTATACTTATGGCTGATTCACGTTGTTGTACAGCAAAAACCAACACCACATTGTAAAGCAATTATCCTCCAGTTAAAAAAAAAAAATTCTGTGGTAGCTGAATAATGGCCTCCAGAGATGTCTGCATTCTAGTCCCTAGAACTTGTGAATATGTCATCTCATATGGAAAAAGGGGAGGATTTTGCCGGTTGTAATAAATAAAGGATCATGAGATGTGAACAGTGTGCTTGATTATTCAGGTGGGCCCAATGTAATCACAAGGGTCCATACCAAAAAAAAAAAAACAAGGGCAGGAGTGTCAAAATCAGAGGGAAGGGATGTGTGAGCAGAAGTCAGAGCTCTGAAGATGAAGGAAGGAGCCATGAGCGCAGCCTCCAGGAGCTGGGAAAGGCAAGGGCAGGGATCCACCCCAGAGCCTACAGAAGAAACGCAGCCCTGCCGGCACCCTGACTTTAGGACTTCTGCCCTCCAAAACTGTCAGATAATACCTTTGCATCACTGTAAGCCACTCAGTGTGGTAACTTGTTATATCAACAATAGGAAATAAATACGCTGTCCACATCCTCTATCTCTGTTGTTTTTGGATTGTTATTTTCAATCTCTGTCCCCAACCCACTACCTACACCCATTATAAATAAATTAAAATATTAAAAGAAAAAAATACACAGGACTTTCCTAGTGGTCCAGTGGACAAGAATCCGCCTGCCAATTCAGGGGACACAGATTTGATTCCTGGTCTGGGAAGACTCCACATGCTGTGGGGTAACTAAGCGGGTGCACCTCAAGTCTGTGTTCTGCAACAAGAGAAGCCACTGCCACGAGAAGCCCACCCGCCACTAGAAAGCCTGAGCACAGCAATGAAGACTCGGGGCGGCCAAAATTAACTAATTCATTTTTGAAAGCCTTAAATAAAAAGTCTACAAATTATAAATGCTACCCTCTTTCATGATTGGTGGGAATGTAAATTGATACAGCCACTATGGAAAACAGTATGGAAATTCCTCAAAAAATTAAGAGTTGTCATATGATCTGCATCCTACTCCTGGGCATACATCTGGAGAAAAGTACTAAATAAAATTTTGAAAGATATGCAGGACTTCCATGGTGGTCCAGTGGCTAAAAATCTGCCCACCAATGCAGGGGACATGAGTTCAATCCCTGGTCTGGGAAGATCCCACATGCCATGAGGCAACTAAGTCCGTGCACCACAGCCACTGAGCTTATGCTCTCAAATCAAGGAACTGCAACTACGGAGCCCACACACCACGGCTACTGGAGCCCGCGTGCCCTAGAGCCAGGGCTCTCCAGCAAGGGAAGCCACCACAAAGAGAACTCCGAGCATAGCAACTAAAGAGCAGCTCCCACTCGCCGCGAACAGAGAAAGTCCTCGCGCAGCAACCAAGATCCAGCCAAATACAAAATTAAATAAATAACTTTAAAAATTTTTTTAAAGATGCGATTCCCAGTGTTCACCGCAGCACTGTTTACAATAACCAAGACATGGAGAGAACCTAAATGTCACCGACAGAGAAAGCATAAAGATGCGGCACAAACACAATGGGAATACTCCTCAACCGCAAAATAGATGGAATAAAGCCATTTGCCACAACATGGACGGACTTGGAGATTACCTTATTAAAGCGAGGGAAGCCCAACAGAGAAAGATATATGGTATCATTTATATGTAGAATCTAAAATATGACACAGAAGAATGTGTCTATGAGACAAAGTCACAGACACAGAGAAGAGACTTGTGGGTACAAAGCAGGAGGTGGGTGGGAGGAGGATTAGACGTTTAAGATTAGCAGATGCAAACTTTTACGTGTAAAATAGATACACAACAAGGTCCTAATGTACATCACAGAGAACTATATTCAATATTCTGTGATAAATCATAATGGAAAAGAAAGCATATATATGTATAACTGAATCATTTTGCTATACAGTAGAAATTAACACAACATTGTAAATCAACTATACTTCAATAAATTTTTTTAAAAACTATCACAAAAAATGTTACTATATTATGTGGTTTTAGATAGAGATGTCAACATTACTGAAGCCTCCACCTTTTATCTGTTGTCTTAACTAAAACACAAGTGAGTTCCCTTGGTAGTTTAAATCTTCACATCTTTTATCTTCTAATTTACTTTCTCATCCATTAATAAAGTATAATCGGTTAAGCCAAGTTCCTCTTCTCCTATAAGGAGAATTAATGTTCTAAGTACCTTAGCACTTCCTGGAAAGGGGTAAATTCTACGATCATTACACAAAGAAACAAGTCTTCTCCCGTGAAACTACTACTAAAAATGTCCTCAGGTATGTCTCTATCCTTCCCTTGCTAGCAAGCGGGATAAAAGTCAGTGTATACAACACTGGAACACAGAATCACAACCCAGGAGTGTTCCTACATTCTTCATCCACTTAACCTTTATTTTGTTTGCACTGTGGTCAGTAAAACTGTATTGCATCACAAACATTTTAACATTTTCCCCGGTATATAAATAGGTTGTGTGCTTTCTTCAGACTGGCACAAATCCCTCAATTTGTTGTGTCTTCCCACCACACCCCCCTCCCCCAACAACAACAACAAAAAACTCATCTTTTACAGAGCTTTGCAAAATACTTGAGAAAGGAAGGGGAAACGGATTATAAGGGTCAGTGTGATCTCAGTGAAGTTTATAATGGGAAGCTTCCTTATCTACTTTAGACTCGGGAAAACGTTTTCGCTCTCTTTACAAGATATTCTAAAAACAAGCAAAAAGACAGACCAAAAGCTAGCCTGGTGACTGACTTCCAGGATTCTCCTTTCTGAGTCTCTGTCTACACCGTCCAAGAGGGGACAATCTAGCCACTTTGTGGCTGTTGAGGCCTGAAAATGTAGCTAGTGGAAAAGGACATCAGGTTTAAGACAGATGTGAAAAGCTTGGTATGAACCAAAGAATATAAACTAGCTGCTCCTTTTTGAAAAGTTATTACAAGTTAAAATGGTATCTTGGACACAGTCGGTTAAAATAAATATTATTAAAATTAATTTCACCTATTTTCTTCCTTTTAATTTCAAGTGACATACACGGCTCGCCTTGAATTTTTCGGTGGGACAGCACTGGCCTAAATTAACTGAAACACCCGGCTGCCTCCAGCATCTATCTCGTTCCCTCGCCTTCCCGGGCACCGTTAAACTCTGCCCCAGCCGGCCGTGGGCCCCTCCTGCCCCCCGAGACCGGGCTGCGGAGAAAGCGGGCGAAAAGCCAAGCGACGGCTCCTGGGCCCGTACCCACTGCGCGTCTCGCAGCGCGGGCTCCCGAATCTCCTCAGGCAGCGCGTCCCCGAGCTTCCGCAAGAAGCTGCTGCACAGCTCCAGCGCTTCCGTCACGGCCCGCTTCGAGGTGCAGCGCACACGGAAGTCTTTTCGGCATGTGGCAGGGACCGAGGCCTTGTCTTCTGTCCCGGCCACGCTCCTCACGTCCCGCGAAGGAGAACGAGCCACCGACCCGAGGGCCCGCTCCATCCTTCCAGCTTGAACTGTGGGCGGGAATTCTGAGGGCGGAAGGGCGGGTTTCCCGGGAGGAAGGCGCACACGTCCGGCCGGAAACAGCCCACGCGGCGCGAGCGTTCCGGCTGCGGTTCCGCCCGCGAGGCCAGGGGCTTCTGTGGCTGCGGCGATGGGGGCGGTGGGCGTGGGGCTGGTGGACTGTCACTGCCACCTCTCCGCCCCGGACTTTGACCACGTACGTGAGGGCGAGGTCGGGCCCGTGGGAGCGGGGCGGCCCCCGTCCTTACCCTTCGAGTTATCCTCCCGTGGGGCGAAGTTCTACGCGTAATGTCGACGTGTTTTACCTGCTGCCTTGGAAACCAGAGGCTAGTAGTAGAGAAACAAGAGGCGGTTCTGTTTGGGGGTAAACCTCTCAAGCGGTGACGCTTAAATTGCGGAAGAAGGACAAAGCGGTGGGTGCATGGTGGTGAGGAAAGCAGGCGCGTTGCAGGGCCCCCGACAGGACAGAATTTGGCACATTCAAGCTGTCGAAAGGCTGGGTAGCGTCCGCTGAGCTAAAAAGAGAGAAGCCTAAAATCGGACTGAAGAAGTTTGCATAGGATAAAGTGAGGCACGAATTCGCATTTCATTAGAATCACAATGGGGATCCTGTAAAACGGTTTGGTGGGTGGGTGGGTGGTTGAAGGAGAGAGACATGATCTGATAATCCATTTAAAACCTTTCTGCTGATGTGTGGTAAGTGGATAGAGGAGAGCAAGGGTTAGTAGTTAGAAAACCGGTTTGGAGGCTTTTGCAGTATTGAGACTAAAGATGATAGAGATTACAGGGGAGTTGCAAGCGAGAGAAGCAGATGGATTCAAGTTATATTTTGGAGATCGATTCTAAAGTACATACTGAGAGGAACTGGATGTCCAGAGAGAGGGAGAGGAAGAACTTGAGGATGCTGGAGAGAGATGGTGGTGCTGTTTACTGAGATGAGGGAAAACACATTGGAGAAGGCAGGCAGAAGGAACAGATTTGTTGGGAAGAAAATAGTTATGCTTGGCACATGTTGAAACCTGATGTCCATCCAAGTGGAAATGTCATATGGTCATTTTAAAATGTGAATTTTGGGTTCAGAAGAGAATTACAGGCTGGAGATAAAAATTGGGGACTCACTAGCATAATGAGTATAGTAATGAGATCACTTAACAGGAAGTACACAAAGAGAAGCTTATGGTCCTGAAATCAGAGGAAAAAGAGACAGTCAAGGAGACTTGATAAGTAGCGGACAGCTAGAGAGAAGTATTTGCAAAAGCCAAGAGTGGAAAATATTTGGGGAAGGAAAGAGTAGACAAGTGAGGAGTTTCTAATGCTGCTGAAGGGTAGAGTGGGACAGAGAACTGTCTTTTATATTTGACAATAACAGTTTCTGTTCCAGTAGAGCGGAAACGGAAGCCAGAATTTACTGAGAGAGTAAATGGAAGGTGCGTCAGCCAGGCTCTTCTCACCACCCTGTTCCTCGCCATCATTGTCAGTCTTTATGGTGCCTCAACTGCATTGGTATACACAAGCAAAAGATAGTTACTTATCCATCTAAAATGATCATGATTACTTATGTTTTAGGATCTGGATGATGTGCTGGAGAAAGCCAAGAAAGTAAGCCAAATACTTGCTCTTTTTTGGTTGTTTTTATCTTCCTGCTAATTTTGATCTAAGATAGCTTGAAATTTTGGTATAATATGTTGATGTTGCTTCAGTAAAAAATACATTAACAATAAGCAGCATCTATTGTTTGCTATGTGCCAGGCACTGAACTTAAACTCATTCTGTACATTATCTCATTTAATGTTTCTCAACAACCTTCTAAGGAAGCTACTATTTTATAGCCGGCCGTTACCTGTCTTATAGATGAGGAAGCTAAGGCCTAGATTAACTTGTCCAAAGATGCGTCACTAGTAAAGTGATACAGACAAGATAGTCTGAATCCAAAACACATGCCCACAGACATCAGGCATGCTAGCTATATAGAACAGTTGGTCCGTCTGTCAGCTCTTAAATTAGCATTATTCTGAAGATCTTGGAAAAATTATAAAAGTTTTCTGAAACATTTTGGTTTGTTTGGAGGAAAATTGTTAATTTTGGGAAGCATTTATGAAATTCATTACAACTAGCATTTTGTGGTCTTCCTTCAAACTTATAGAAATGGTTGCCATTTTTATATATAGCCATCTTTCACTATCGCAGTTTAATTAGGAGTGTGATATTTGGAGTAACACAGGCCTAATGATCTTGGGCAGGTTATTTGACTCCATCCAAATGTCTCTTGATCCAAACAATGGATTATAGCAGTGCCTATGTCAAAAGGGTGTGCAGATTAAATGGGGTAATATTTATACTCACTGAACATATGTCCAAAACATAGTAGCTAATTAGTGATGGCCATTATGATTATATTGATGGAGTGTGAGGGAGCAAGGATAACTAAAAGCACAGAAAACTTTAAATTTTTATTTAGTCGTGTTGGATGTATATTGTTTGAGACTATAACTGAATTCTATTCATTTTTGTTTCAGGCCAATATTATGGCTCTCGTGGTGGTCGCTGAACATTCAGGAGAATTTGAAAAGATTATCCAGCTTTCAGAAAGGTGCTACTTCTCATAAAGAAATAGAATTGCTAATAAGGATGTATATATGGTGGCATGTTTATAATATCAAAGATCATCCATTTTTTAAAGAGAATGAGAAGGGAAAAAATTACATTAACAGCCTTAAAAAAATTCTTTCCTACTTGTTCTTCAGGGTAACATTGTCTCCTAGTCTAATAATCCTGCTTTTTAAATTCATTCTACATTTTTAGGTATAATGGGTTTGTCCTGCCATGCTTGGGTGTTCACCCAGTTCAAGGAGTTTCACCAGAAGACCAAAGAAGTGTCACATTAAAGGTAATAATAGTCTTATAAAACAGGAGCCATAAAAAATGGTATTACCCTTAGACTCAGTAATCCTCCTCTTTCTGGTTTTTATTCTAAAGCAATAATCCAAAAGAAAGAAATTCTATCTTCTTTCACAGAGGTTTATTACAGCATTATTTGTAAATTAAATGCTAGCAGTTCAAAAATAAATAGTTAACTTATACAGTGTTAAATATGATGCTACAGTGTTAAATATAACTTTACAGAAAATGTGGATTATGAAGAATATGTGCATGAGTGCTAAGTCATTTCAGTTGTGTTCAACTCTTTGTGACCTTACGGACTGTAGCCCACCAGGCTTCTCTGTCCATGGGATTCTCCAAGCAAGAATCCTGGAGTGGGTTGCCATGCCTTCCTCCAGGGAATCTTCCCCACCCAGGGATTGGACCCACATCTTCTGCATCTCCTGCATTTTGGGCACATTCTTTACCCACTGAGCCATACATTGGCTCCTGTCCCTACTTAACCCACTTCACTCATTTCTGTTACAAGCTTGACCCCTGTTCTAAAGGTTCTAAAGGCTAAATATTTTCTTTAATAAAAAAAAATTCTAATTATTTTAAGTCAGTTGGAATAAATCTCTCCTCCCTCCCCTTTGCCCTTCCTTTCCTTCTCTCTCCCTCCTTCTTTGAACAGCATAGTGGAAATATCATGAGCTTTGAAGTCAGAGACTTGGCCTGCTGCCTTCTGCAATCTGTGGCACTTAACCTTGCCAGGTCTCAGTTTCCTCGTTGGTAAATGGTGAATCATTATTTGCAGTATTCCCAGTCATAGAGTATAAAGGTATAGAATATTTTAAAACCCCACAATAGAACCACTAGCTATTAAGGAACTTGAGACCTTTTGGAAGAAGTAGGAATAGAGCTAAAGTCAAAAAGGGACCTATGAATACCCTTTGAAATATTTTTACATCTATTAAAATGATGAAGACCACATATATTTATACATATTAGTGATATGAAGTAGTATTTCTATTAACAATTTACTATCCTTGACTTGCCAGAAACTTCCAAATTATTTCACAAGGAATTGAAATAATCTCATTGTAAGTTTGTTTTCCTCGTTTTTATAATGCATATACCCAGAAAGATTTTTTCCCTATATCTGGTCTTCATCCAAATGTGTAATTTCTTTGTCTTAAGGATTTCTAAGTGTGCTACGTTTCCTGGGTAATCTCTCCAACTTCTCCGGTCCCTTTGAGGTCCCAGACACACAGATTAGTTTGAACGTTTGATACAGAAGATCCTTTCCTGACACTGACCTACTCAGCTATTGTGAGACACCTTCTCTGGTAATTCGGGTTGTGTACTCTTAGCTCCTCTTGACAACATTAATTCTGCTTCATTGAGTCTACTGGAATTGTAAGGCCTTGATTTATCCTCCCTCATCTTCTTTTCTCTTTCTTGAGGCATAATTATAACATCTTCTCCTGTTCCTCGACCATCTGTTTTACCTCCCTTTTCTTAATTCTCCTTTTTCTGATTATTCTCACTAGAAATACTTTGAATTTACATACTCTGAAATCCTCAGAGTAATTTAAAATATTTAGAAGCAAGTTTTCCATATATTTGTTTTTCTCTTACCTTACAAGGAAACCCTTACAGGGAAAATAAAATTCTCTTTAAGTGGAAATAGTGATATGGAAACTATGGAATTAACTATACAGTTAATTCAGTAGTTGACAAATAGCCATATACGTGATATTTAGTATTTATATTGTTGAAACTTTAGGACAAAAATAGGGTATGCAGAACTATGAGATGAAATCAGTAAAAATAGTGCAAAAGATGTTTCGGATTATCACTATTAAAATTCACAAGTCATTCAGTCGTACCCTTAAGAGGAGAAAATAACAACGCACTCCCAGACTCCCCAAGGTGAGTGGCTTTGTTTTTTCTTGCTCAGCTATTCCAGGAAATCCAGATCACTCCTCCTAAATACCAGGAAATGCCTCCTAAACAGAAGAAAGTGTTGAAGTGGGACTCTTCATAAGAAGTAATGTTCTTATAACTAACTGGGTATGGGACATTTCTGCTCAAATTTCCAGCTAGAATTACTCACCATTATAGAAGGATTACCATTTCTAGTTCCTCAACTGGGTAAAGGATTTGTATGTAAAGGACCTAGCATAGCATAGTGCCTGGCATCTAATAGGTGTTGATACAAAACCTATGGCATTCCTCTCTCCTGTTTGAATGAATTTACTTTTTTTTTCATCCCAGGATTTGGATGTAGCTTTGCCCATTATCGAGAATTATAAGGATCAGTTATTGGCAGTTGGAGAGGTAAATATCCACCAGCTGATCAAGTGATTTCTAATCCAGACCTCCATGTGATACATGAAAGCAGTCCCTAATTCAGTGTTGGTGATTAGAACAGACTTAGATAACTGTTCACCCTGCTCAGCTGCATAACAACTTGTCAGTACTTCCTCAGTAAGCAAAAGCACTAGGGATAAAACAATAGAACACCTCCCCTTGGGCTTGTTAATAGATGCTTTATTAACATTTCAATATACTTTGCTTTTTTTCCTTTTGCTTAAATAAGGCCATCTCTCTGGTTAGTTGAAATAGTATGTACAAGCATACTTTAAATATTAATAGGTTAGAGTTTATAATAAAAAACTTATTAAATTAAAGTTGTGAGACATTTTACCACTTAGTAATTCCACTTGTAAAGGTAAAAGATAAGAATAACGCATTCAGAATATAGCTTATAGCAGTGCATGCCAAAACAGTATCAAGGGAAGCAGTCCTTTATAGTCATTACTGTCCAGTGCGGTGACCACATGCAGCTGTTGAGCACTTGAATTGTGACTGGCCCAAACTGATGTGTGCTATCAGGATAAAACGCACAGATGATTTCAAAGTCTCAGTACCTCAAAGAAGGAATATAAAATAACTCAGTAATTTTACATTGGTTATGTGTTAAGATAATAATATGAATGACGGTAATAATATTGATAATGTTTTAGGAATTGTGACAGAGTATATTATTAAAGTTAATTTCACCTGTTTCTTGTTAGTTTTTTTAACGTGGCTACTGAAAGCTGTAAAGTTGTGTATGACTCGCATTATAGTTCTCTTGGACAGTACTGTTCCATCATCTGCCTTTTGGGATTCATTAAACCATAAACGTGATTCTGTTTTATTTTTCTGTTATAGGTTGGACTAGATTTCTCCCCCAGATTTGCTGGCACTGATGAACAGAAGGAAGAGCAAAGACAAGTCCTAATCAGACAGGTCCAATTAGCCAAAAGACTAAATTTGCCTTTGTAGGTTAATTATCATTTTTCTATATTAATAGGTTTAAAGCACATTATTGATAAATAATGATTCTCCTGAAATGGAGCTCTAATTTTCTTTTTCTGTTAACTACTTTATTAGATCAAAAATAATATGTTCATAGTAAATACTTAAAAGGAGTTTTTTTTGTTGTTCAACAGAAATGTTCACTCACGCTCAGCTGGAAGACCTACCATCAGCCTCTTAAATGAGCAAGGTATGTAGGTTCCTGAGAAAAATGTGCCTAATGTTTAAGTTTGACAATTCTAGTCCATGTTCTCATAGAAAAAGACGTCTTTATTTGTTTTCTTAAAGAGAAGGGAACGGGTCAGGGTAGTGATGGAAATCAATTAAGATGGTTTTGCAAGTCAGCCTACTATTTATAAGGTTTTCAGTGTGATTGTAATGTTCATCAGACAAAGATAAAGTGAATGAAAAATTAGATCAAGTAAAATAAGTTTTTTTTTAATGGATCACGTAATCTTCAGTGCCTTCATTTAAAAATTAGCAGCTCACATTTTTTCATCAGCTTAAGCAGCTGATTAATGAGAAAGAGGAAAGCACAAAGCAAAGAAGGGTGATCACATTGGCTTACTCTTTTGCCTGTTTTATAGCTGCTGCTTCAGAAAATGGTATTATTCAGATGGTGGCCATCATACATAAAATGCACTGTCATCGTCCCCAGTTGGTCCTAAAGGAAAAACACTTCTCATAGGATTACCTTTCAAATTTTTAAGTTGCCATCCACAGTAAGAAATCCAGTTTATTTTGAAACTCGGTATATACTCATATAGAAAACTGACAGAAGTTTAAGAAGCAGTACATATGTATGTGTGTGTGTGTGTATAGGTGTATGTGTGTGTGTGTGTGTGTGTGTGTGTGTGAGTGATTACATTGACTGGCACACCCTGGCCAGTCATGACCTACTAAGTTGTTTCCATAACTCACAGTTGTAACCCACTAAATGTCACACCTGCCATATTTGAAAAAACAATATCAAATAGTGAGGCAAACGTAATTGCCTACAACTTGAAAGCATTGTGCTGCTCAGTGGCGAGTACTGAATCCCTTGGGATCACTGAGAGCATGATTTTTATGGAGGCTGAGCAGCCTTGCTTTGAGAACTGGAAGTAGTTTTTGGGAAACCTACCCTGACTGTTGAATTTGTTAATCATTCAATTCCTCATTTCCACTAGCATCCTTCTTAAGGACAGTTTAACCATTTAAAAACCTATTAGGAACAATAATTTGACAGTTCACAAACTTTAAGAAGATTTGGAATGGGAAGTTTAAATAATTGTTTAAAATTTGTTTCAATTTTATATAATTTATTCTGCAGAATAAGAATTTATTTTTATTCTACTGGTTGAACACTGTATGTTTATCTACCCTTTAGAAACCACAGAACCTTCTAGTGACCAACATTTACTTAAAATCTGTGTGTTCAATTTGATTAGTGGAAAACCTTTCATTAAGGAAATAAAATGAACTCTGATTTAATTTTTGAGAGGTGCTGACAAAGTGTTGCTGCATGCGTTTGATGGTCGGCCATCTGTAGCCATGGAAGGGGTAAAAGCCGGATACTTCTTCTCAATTCCTCCTTCTATCATAAGAAGTGGACAGGTAAAATCTTTCATTAAACTTGGTTCTACACTTTGTGACATAACACTTTAAAATATGAACTTTCACTTTACTGCTGTGAACTTTTCCTTTTCAGTAATTTTTACGGTACTGTACTGTTATGTACTGTCTGGTTTCATTACAAAAATTAATCTTAGGTCCCTACCTCATACTTACATCAAGAGTAACTTATAAATGGATCAGAGACCTAAATGTAAGAGCTGAAATTACAAAACTTTTAGAAGAAAACAGATCCAAATCTTGGTGACTGTAGATTAGGCAGTGGTTTTCTTTGCCATGACACCAAAAGCACTGATCACCAAAGAAAAAAATAGATAAATTGGATCCACACAAAAAACAACTGGGCAGCTCATGATCAAAAGACCTGACTCCCCGATAGCTTTCAGAAAAGCATTTTTAAAGGCTGTGTGAGGGAGGAGGCTGCAGGGCATGTGATCAGCTTGTACTCAGTGCTCGAATTAGTTGACATCAAGATACAGTTTTAAGCATCATCAGTCAATCTTCTGGTTTCAAATGGCCTGAGATCTACATGCTTGAGGTCAGCAGTTTTCATCTGGTGACAGTCTGCTTCCTGTAAAAACAACTTAGGAATGTGTGTCAGACCTCTGTGTGTATCTTTCAGGGAATTGGAAATTTGGTGACTCTCCTATATGACTGATTTGTACTCTAAGTTGTTACCAGTTTTCCAACCCAATAGCTATTCATTACTTCTATATCTTCACATTTCCTTATCATTAACTCTTGAACCAGCCTTTTAAGACTCAGGGGAGGCAATAGTCCAAAATTATTTTTTATTTACCAATTTAGCATTTTAGTTTTTTAATTTTTATTGAAATGTAGTTGATTCAAGATTTCCTACTTTTATCATTCGTGGAGAAATTTCTTATTTAGTAGTACTTTTTAGCAGTGGTATCATTTCCTTTTCTAAACTAAAATGCTATTATTTTTTCTAAGTTTAAAGATAATATTTGTGCATTACTTCAGAAAAAGACAAATTTCCGGTCAACCCAACCCACCCTACCACTGAGACAATCATTGTTAACATCTGATTCATATAAAATGCGAAGATATCATATTCTTTTTGTTTTGAGTTAGCTTCATGGATGTTTTTTGTATCTATAAACATAGACCTATTTCTTCTTTAAAATAATTACATAATATTTCACAATATGGATGTTCCTGATTTAGTTAAGCATTACCTTAAGTAAAGGTTACGTTGTTTCTAGTTTTCACTGTTAACAAACAGCACTTCAGTGAATAGCTCTGTACATCCACAGTTCACATAACTTTTGCAGTTACTGTGTATAAAAGGAACCATTAAGAAAAAGGGTATGTATTCTTAGATATGTGGTTAAATTGTCACATTTCCTTTGAGGAATTTATGCCAGTTTCATTTTTGTCTGCCAGCAGTGCCTGGGCATACATATTCCTGTGCTTTTGCAATTTCACTTTTTTTTCGGCTATGCCGGGTCTTCGTTGCTGTGCTGGCTTTTCTCCCATTGTGGGCAGGGCGCTTCTCTTGGCTGCAGTGTGTGGGCTTCCCCTCGCAGTGGCTTGTCTTATTGGGGTGCACAGGCTTGAGGGTGCGCAGGCTCAGGCCTGAGCTCCTAGGCCCGGGAGCGCAGGCTCCTAGCTGCAGTCCTCGGGCTGAGTTGCTCCTCGCCATGTGGGATCCTACCGGGCCAGGGATCGAACCGTGTCTTCTGCGCTGGCAGGTGCTGCTTTACCACTGAGCCACCAAGGAAGCCCTGGAATTTTACTCTTAAAATAGTTTATGTTATCACTGTTCCACTCTGCATCGTGTGTCTCCTTTCCGTTTTTTATCTTAAAAAGTGCAGTGGCAACAAGAGAATTGCTCTTGGTGTAAAACTCACTGAGTTTATAATCCAGGCAAAATCATAAACAATATAAAACCATCTATTTCCTAATCTAAAATTCAAAATATGCACATGAACTTGGATTTATAAACATAAAACCTTGACTGACCTAAAGTGAATAGCAGGAAGAAACCCTGAGCATGGTAGTGGTGGAGAAAGAATAGAAATCTCTCTGTGGATCTTTCAGTGAGCATGTGATACCAGATGTTTGGTTTCTTGCTGGATGTACCTCATTTTCTGCTCTTGGTTCCTACTCTTTTGAGTTCCTAGAGGCTTCAGATAATTTTTGGCAAGGAATGTTTTTTTTTTTTTGTCCACACTGCAGTGCTTGTGAGATCTTAGTTCTCCATCCAGGGATCAAACCTGGGCCCCCTGCAGTGGAAGCAGAGTTTTAACAACTGGACCACCAGAGAATTCCCCAAAATGTTTCTTTTTTAATCTGTTAGTGTAGAATGATGAGAACATAGTGGACATTTATTAGTTGAATGTTCAGGCATGAATTTTAAATTCCTGCCGAATAGAATGCATTGCCAGGTAGGTTTAATGCTCCTTATTTAATCTTTACTTCTCATGTTTTAAACTTACTAGCTTTCTCTTTTCTCTAAGAAGCAGAAACTTGTGAAACAGTTGCCTTTAACTTCAATTTGCTTAGAAACGGATTCCCCTGCACTGGGACCAGAAAAACAGGTAAATGGTTTTCCTATTTCTATATTATTTAGTGTATCTTTCATTTGAAATATTTTCGATTTAGCTGTGTTTCTCCTTACAGTGTAAATACAGTGGAATCTTACTGTAGTGCTAGGTTGAAAGGTTATGTTGACTTAAATTTCACCAGGTCTTTTCCAAATATGGCAGTAGTGCTCCAAAGAATATTATTTGCTATGGGTCACAACCTAGTTTATGTAATATTGAAATCCAGACCAGTATAGTAGAAAAGCTTAGTGTCTACACCTGAAACTACCACAACATTGTTAATCAACTGTACTCCAATATAAAAAAAAAGTTAAAAAAACACCCCAGTGTCTAGGGTCAGAAAGATCTGGATTCAGAGCTGGTGTGTGAGGGTACCCACTAGCTGTGTGACTTTGGTCAAGTCTCTTAATCTCTCTGAAACTATTTCTCATTTATAAAATGTGGGTAAAATAATAGTAAAATGCTTTGAAGTATTACAGTGGGGATTAAATGAAGTAATGTATATGAAAGTGCTTAGTGTGTCTGATATATCATAGATGCTCAATAAATGTTCATTTTTCTGTTTTTAATTAGCATGCTAAAATTAGCCTCAATGTCTTTCAGTACATATATGTATTGATATAATCATAGATTTATTTATGAAATTTTTGTTGTACATTTTGTTATTATAGGCCATAAAGAATCATATTTTCAATATTGCTAAGAATTCCCAGGTGGTCCAGTGATTAGGACTTGGTGCTTTCACTGCCATGGCCCAGGTTCAATTCCTTAGTTTAGGAACTAAGATCCCACAAACCTGACAGCACAGCCTAAATAAATAAATAAATATTGCTACCATTATAAATTATATTTACCTGAAGGGAAGACACAGTCTGTTGTGGATCTTTCAGTGAGCATGTGATACCAGATGTTTGGTTTCTTGCTGGATGTACCTCATTTTCTGCTCTTGGTTCCTACTCTTTTGAGTTCCTAGAGGCTTCAGATAATTTTTGGCAAGGAATGTTTTTTTTTTTTTGTCCACACTGAAGTGCTTGTGAGATCTTAGTTCTCCATCCAGGGATCAAACCTGGGCCCCCTGCAGTGGAAGCAGAGTTTTAACAACTGGACCACCAGAGAATTCCCCAAAATGTTTCTTTTTTAATCTGTTAGTGTAGAATGATGAGAACATAGTGGACATTTATTAGTTGAATGTTCAGGCATGAATTTTAAATTCCTGCCGAATAGAATGCATTGCCAGGTAGGTTTAATGCTCCTTATTTAATCTTTACTTCTCATGTTTTAAACTTACTAGCTTTCTCTTTTCTCTAAGAAGCAGAAACTTGTGAAACAGTTGCCTTTAACTTCAATTTGCTTAGAAACGGATTCCCCTGCACTGGGACCAGAAAAACAGGTAAATGGTTTTCCTATTTCTATATTATTTAATGTATCTTTCATTTGAAATATTTTCGATTTAGCTGTGTTTCTCCTTACAGTGTAAATACAGTGGAATCTTACTGTAGTGCTAGGTTGAAAGGTTATGTTGACTTAAATTTCACCAGGTCTTTTCCAAATATGGCAGTAGTGCTCCAAAGAATATTATTTGCTATGGGTCACAACCTAGTTTATGTAATATTGAAATCCAGACCAGTATAGTAGAAAAGCTTAGTGTCTACACCTGAAACTACCACAACATTGTTAATCAACTGTACTCCAATATAAAAAAAAAGTTAAAAAAACACCCCAGTGTCTAGGGTCAGAAAGATCTGGATTCAGAGCTGGTGTGTGAGGGTACCCACTAGCTGTGTGACTTTGGTCAAGTCTCTTAATCTCTCTGAAGCTATTTCTCATTTATAAAATGTGGGTAAAATAATAGTAAAATGCTTTGAAGTATTACAGTGGGGATTAAATGAAGTAATGTATATGAAAGTGCTTAGTGTGTCTGATATATCATAGATGCTCAATAAATGTTCATTTTTCTGTTTTTAATTAGCATGCTAAAATTAGCCTCAATGTCTTTCAGTACATATATGTATTGATATAATCATAGATTTATGAAATTTTTGTTGTACATTTTGTTATTATAGGCCATAAAGAATCATATTTTCAATATTGCTAAGAATTCCCAGGTGGTCCAGTGATTAGGACTTGGTGCTTTCACTGCCATGGCCCAGGTTCAATTCCTTAGTTTAGGAACTAAGATCCCACAAACCTGACAGCACAGCCTAAATAAATAAATAAATATTGCTACCATTATAAATTATATTTACCTGAAGGGAAGACACAGTAGGTACTCAAAAATATTTCTTGAATAAATGAATTTTAAAAGTGAATATGTTTTTTGTTGAGTAAAATGTGTTTCTCTTAGACAAATAGAAAACACAGAAAATAATAAGAAAGTAGAACCATCTACCACTGAAAGGTTACCACTATAGTATACTGGTTAAAAGCATCTACTCTGATGTCAGATTGCTCAGGTTGAAACCTCAATGGGGCTGTTTACTAGCTGTTTAGGATCCCTTCTTATCTGTAAAAAAGGATGGTCATAATAATAGTACCTATCTCCTAGAGTTATTATAAGGATTAAGTGAGAAATCCCATGAAAAACTTGGGACCAAACCTTGCCCACAATAAGCAGTAAATAATTGCAGGGTCTCAGGTCCTTCCACACTTTTACTATTCACATATGCACACATATGTTTTTCATAAAAACAGAATTAACCCTAACACATCATCTCATAACTTGCTCTTATGTGGTGAACATATGTGTGCGTCAGTAAATAAACACTTTTCCTCATCCTGGTTAATAACTATATAAATTTTAGCGTGTGAGTATATTTAACCGGATATCGCCATGTAGGTTATTTGTTTCCAACATGGTACAGTTAACTCTTGAATAGCGAAGTGGTTAGGGGTACTGACACCTTCTCCAGCCCTGCGCCATACCATGGAAAGTCCGCATCTATCTGCCCTCCATGTCTTCAGTTTTACATCCCTGGATCCAGCCCTCGTTCACATGGTTCTGCATTCACAGATTCAATCCAAGTTTGGATTGTGCGGTACTGTAATTTTTATTGAAAAAAATCTGTGTATAAGTGGACCCACACAGTTCAAACCATGCTGTTAACAATATAAAGAATGTCCTTGAACCTAAATCTGGGTGCACATTTTTCATTGTTTTCTTAGTAGCCTGCATTATCAAGGTTATTTTTTTTATGCTTAACAGTTATTGTATTCCTCTGAACATTATCATCCTGAGTAAATAATAACAACAGTAATATATTTCATCATATTTAAATGCCAGTGATTGAAGATGGACCACTATTTTGTGACCCTTAAGGGAAAAAACACTACCAGTTATACTTTCACATGCCATTGAATGTCAGTAAGATATCAGTTTCAGAGACGTTAAGATAGGGGAGAAATGTATCTTAGAATCAGTGAAATACGGGTGCATAACCTATTTAGTCTTCAGACACACGATGGCATTACTTGAATCAGCCTGTACTGCAGCCTGTGGGGCGTGGTGGCCACGCCGCAGAGCACAGTCTTTACAAACACTTGCTTGAGGAGCAGACCAAGGGACAGTTAGTGCTTTGGTCAGGTCACCAAGTGTCCACTGTGCAGACTGCGCCATGTGCTAGGTTCTGGGACCTCAGTTGTTCATCCCCTGCCCTAGGGTATTGTGAGCCCTGTGTTTCAAGAGCAGCATAGGCTTAAAATCAGTGTTGTAGCCTTAGCTTTCAGGCTGAAGTTCAGGGCCTTCTCCCCACCCCCTTAAAAAAAAAAAAAGAGGCAAGAACCCATCAGTTGTTTTAACCTACTCGTTTTCATCTCTTTTATCCACAGTCTCCAAAGATTGCTTCTGTCAAGTGTCACGTTTGATTCAGTGTCTCTTTGTTCTGTTTCAGGTACGGAACGAGCCCCGGAACCTTTCCATTTCAGCAGAATATATTGCCCAGGTGAAAGGGGTCTCAGTGGAAGAAGTTATAGAAGTGACAACACAGAACGCATTGAAACTGTTTCCCAAGCTTCAGCGGCTGCTCCCGAAATAGCCTCCGAACAAAACCACCTGCAGAGGGCAGTGGTGGAGAAAAATAAGTGTCCTGACAAGTCTCAACTGCAGAAGCCACCAGAGAAGTATCAAGACAGAGAAGATTATGATTTTAGGGAAAAGTTTCTCTCAGAAGGAAAACTGGGCTTAGATCCTGAAACCCTGGGTTCAAATTCTACCTTGCACTGCTTTTCAGTTAATGAACTCTTAGCAGGAGATTGGGAACACTGCTGCCTCTTGCTTTGCCCGTTAAGAGCAACCACCGAATGAACCGAAACCGTTTCTTCTGGCGAGGGTGGCTCCCACAGATAAGAAATGCACGCTGCTGTGATTTCATGGAGCAGGCCCCGGTCGGCTTCTTTACCACCTCTTTGACTTCTCACAGGATTTATCCAGTGACGGAAGAATATCTAGTTTCTTATCCTGTCAAAAGTCCTATCTTTTCTGGGTTTGCGAAACTGAACTTTGCATTTTGAATTCTCTCTCTCTTTAAGAGAAAAATGATCACGGTTTTTATGTTGATCTTAGATTCTGACTTTGGAAGCCAGTGGTTTGTATAATCATCATTAAACACCAAGCCCCAAAGTTTAGTCAATAAATTGATTTTAAGTTCCAGTCTGAATTTTGTCACATGTTTAAAATGTAAATAGCTTCGTTAAAAATGTATCTGACATGTTTGCATGCAGTAATATTTTACATTGTTAAGTTTTGAAAATCTCAGGAGTAAAGAGAGTCTTGTACCTAATGGTGATGGTAGCACAATAATACAAATGTACTTAATGCCAATAAACTATACCCATAAAGATTATTAAGATGGTAAATTTTGTTATGTGTACTTTACTACAATTTTTTTTTTATCTTAAATGCAGTTTACAAGGTATTGCGATTCATACCAAAACCTGAGTATTTAATTTTGTTAAATTTTATAAGCAGCAAACACTGGAAAAAGTACCTGCCAGAGAAAACTTCCTAAAAATCAAAGTGATTTTTACATAATCTTCAATATTTTGAAATGAATTCATTTATGAAGGAGTGGGGATAGAGGGTCCCCAGTCAAGTTAGACCATCTAAGAAGCAGAACAGGACCCTTTATGAGATATTCAGCTACTTATCATCATGATGTCAGATGAAATTCCTACATTTAGTGGGAGGTTGTATTAAAATTAGATTTCTGAGTTCTCTTTTAACTCTGTCTCTTTTGCCCGTTTCCTACCGCCATCTCCTCACAATCTGTTTGTCAGACATCTTCTCACCTTTAAATCCTTTAAGAGCCAACTTACATGACTTTAGCCTACACAGCCACCCCAGCCAGACATGATCCTTGCCCTCTAAACTGTGTAGCCATTTCCTTCATGTATTGATCAGTTTCTTTCATTTGTTACACAAATAGTTACTGAGCTCTTCCTACAGGTTGCCCACTAGTCTTAGGTCTGTAGGCTAGGGACAAACACAGTACAGTTCTTGTCTTCAGCTCGCAGTTTAATAAAGAAGATCGACAAGTGGACAAATTGCAAAGCAATGTGAATAGTACTATAATTAAGGAAAAATGAAATGCTATGAAAACCAGTCTGATGACATTTAACACAGGAATCCTTTTTACTAGGGTTACTTTATGTTTTTCACCTCCAGAGATTGTAAACCTTTTGATGGCAAACTACTTTTTTTGGTTTTGCTTCTTCTACATGTCCTGAAGCAAGGTTTGCAATATCATATGCTCTCACATACTTTTTAAATAAGTGAACAGAGATGGTCTCCAACAAGAGGGTGGGATGGCATAACAGGAAGACCCTGAGCTCACCACCTCACCCAGGCACACAGATTACAACTATTTACAGAGCAGGTAAATAGTTGTAAGAGAAAGACCAGAAAGTTGAGGAGAAAGACCAGAAGACTAGCAGAAAAGATCTACAACTAAAGATACAAAGAAGGAGTGCAATGAGACAGGTAGGAAGGGCGGAGACATGGTATAGTCAAGACCCATACACCCAGGTGGGCAACTCATGCACGAGAGACGATTACAACTGCAGAGGATCTTCTCAAGGCATAAGGGGTCTGAGCCCCACATCAAGCTCCCCAGGCCCAGGGGTCCTCCACCAAGAAGACAAGCTCCCAAACTGGTTTTGAAGGCCAGTGGGGCTTACTTTCTGGAAACCGAGGGGGGCTGTGGGTAATAGAGACTTCACAAAGAGAGCACACAAAATCTCATACACTTGCCTGGAGAATCCCATGGACGGAGAAGCTTAATAGGTTACAGTCCACTGGGTCGCAAAGAGTCAGACACGACTGAGCGACTTCACCTCACCTCACCTGACCAGGACCCAGGGCAGAAGCAGTAGTTAGAAGGGAGCCTGGGTCAGACCTTTCTGCTGACCTTGGAGAGCCTCCCAGGGAGGCAGGAGGCAACTGGAGCTCATTTTGGGGACACAGGAACTGCAGCAGCAGATTTTCGAGAGCTGCTTCTACCTGGTGGACATTGGTACTGGCAAGTGCCAGTTTAGAATCCTCCTTCAAGTTTATTAGCACCAGGACCTGGTCCCGCCTACCAGCCTATCAGTCCCAGTACCAGGACACAGCTCTGAGAACCAGCTCGGGGGAGACACAGCCCCACCCACCAGAAGACCTGCTGTCTTAACACCCCTTGAACCCACAGTTACCCTGGGACCCAGCCCTGCCCACCAGGACACCAACACCAGCCTCATGATCACCTGGGCTGAAGCCCAGCCCTGTCCATCAGCAAACCATCTTACCAACCATGAGACCCCCCAGGGCCCTGCAGCCAGAGATCCCAGGACACAGCTCCACTCAGCAGTGGGCCAGCTCTAGACCCAGGTCCTGACTTCACTCTCCAGCAGGCACACACCAGACCCTGGACCCCTGCAGCCCCATAACCTTCCAAGTCAGGATCCAGCCCACGCACTGGCAGGCTGACACCAGCTCAGAGACATCTTGGGACGCCTCAGTCAGCCACTCCAAGATTTAGTCCCACTCACCAGCAGGTCAGCACCAGCACTGGGACACCCTGGAACTCACAAGCAGCCATGAGGGTGGGTGGAAGCAGCCTCACCCACCAGCAGGCTGACACTAGATTGGGGAACCCCAGCCCCACCACCGGCAATCCCAGAACCTGGCTTCACTGACCAGTGGGCCAACGCTAGCCCTGAGATGCCCCAGGACTCTGCAGCGAGCACCTCATGGCCTGGTCCTGCTCACTAACACCTAGTAGCCTCTACACGAGGCAGGGCCTGGCAGCCAACCAGACCAGGGGCCAGCCACACCTTACGATAGCTTCCACAGTACTCAACTTCCCACAACAGAAGGACGCACACCGTCCACATAGGGGGCACCCCTAGAGCACATAGCTCTGGCGACCAGAAGGGATTGAGCAGCAGCTATGAAAGGCCAATTTTCCAAAGTTAGGAAATGTAGCCAGTATACCAAATACACAGAAAAACAAACAAACAGAAATTTAGGCAAAAGAAAGTAACAGAGGAATATGTTCCAAAGGAGCAAGATGAAACCCCAACAGAGCCAAGTGAAGTGGAGATGGGCAATCTACCTGATGAAAAGTTCAAGGTAATGATCATAAAGATGTTCAAAGAACTCAGGGGAGGATTGTAGGAACAGAAAGAGAGATTCGAGGTTTTTAACAAAGAGCTAGAAAATGTAACAAAGAATCAAACAGAGATGAAGAATACAATAACTGAGATGAAAATGCGTTAGAAGGAATCAACAGTAGATTAAATGATATGGAGGAATGAATTAGTGAGCTAGAAGACAGAGTGGAAATCACTGACACTGGCCAGAAAAATGAATAAAAAGAAATGAGGACAGTTTAATAGACCACTGGGACAATGTCACGTGTACTAACATTCACATTACAGGGGTCCCAGAATGAGAAGAGAGGGAGTGAAGATCATATTTGAAGACATAATAGCTAAAAACTTCCCTAACTTGAGAACGGAATCACATAGCCAGGTCCAGCAAGCAGAGAGTCTCAAACAAGATCAACCCAAACAGGACCACACTAAAACACACTGTGATTAAAATGACAAAAATTAAAAATAAAATATTAAAAGCAGCAATGAAAAATCTACAAGTTGCATGCCGCTGCTGCTGCCATCTATGGCAGCCCACCAGGCTCCGCGGTCCCTGGGATTCTCCAGGCAAGAACACTGGAGTGGATTGCCATTTCCTTCTCCAATGCATGAAAGTGAAAAGTGAAAGTGAAGTCACTGAGTCATGTCCAACTCTCAGCGACCCCATGGACTGCAGCCCACCAGGCTCCTCTGTTCATGGGATTTTCCAGGCAAGGGTACTGGAGTGTGGTGTGATTGCCTTCTCCGACAAGTTGCATACTACAGGGGAATTCCCATAAAGATACCAGCTGACTTTTTACCAGAAAGTTTTGATCCCTGGTTTGGGAAGATCCCCTCGAGAAGGGAATGGCTACCCACTCCAGTATTCTTGCCTGGAGAATCCCATGGACAGAGGAGCCTGGTAGGCTACAGTCCATAGGGTTGCAAAGAATCAGACATGACTGAGTAACTCCAGAAGGGAGTGGCATGATATATTCAAAAGAATGAAAGGGAAAATCCTATAACCAAGAAGACTCTACCTGGCAAGTGTTTCATTCAGATTTGATAGATCAAAAGTTTTGCAGACAAGTGAAAGCTGAAAGAGTTCAGAACCACCAAACCAGCTTTACAAGAAATGCTAAAGGGACTTTAAGTGAAAAAGAAAAGAACATGAAAGTTACAAGAGGAAAAAGCTCATTGGTAAAGGCAAGTATGCAGTAACAGTGGTAAATCAACCATGTGTAAAGGAAGATTAGAAGACATAAGTAATAAAATTATCTATATACACAACAGTTAAGGGATACACAAAACAAAAAGATATAAAATATGATGTCAAAGACAGTAAACATTGGGGGAGTGGCGTTACACTTCTGGGTTGTAAAAATGAATTTGAACTTAAGAAATCCACAAATTACAACAATCACATTGAGAGATTGCTACATATAAACCTCATCATAACCACAAATCAAAAATCTGTAATAGACACACACCAAAAAACAGAAAGAAAAACAGATAATAAAAAATAAGTAAAATAAAAAAGAAGAAAATATTAAGAAAAGAGAAAGGAATCCAAGCATAACACTGAAGGTATTCATCAAGTCACAAGGGAAGAAAAACTACATAATTTCACTTATGTGGAATCTTAAAAAAAAAAAATTAACAGACATAATAAAACAGAAATAGTTCTAGATACAGAGAACAAACAGGTGGTTTCCAGAAGGAAGGGGGTTGAGGGAGGAAAAAAATAAATTAGAGATATTAAGAGGCACAACTTCTAATTGCAAAATAAATGAGTCACGGGTATGAGATGAACAGTGTGGGGAATATAGTCAGTAACTATGTAATATCTTTGTTTTGTGGCATATCATAACTAGACATCATGGTGATCAGTTTGAAATGTATAGACGTCACTGTGTGTAAAAGGAACCAACATAGTGTTGGAGGTCAATTATGCTTTAAAAACAAACAAACTCATAAAAAGAGATTGTATTTGTGCCTGGAGGTAGGTGTGGGGGAAGGCCGAAGTGAAGATACAAAGTTCCAGTTGTAAGCCAACTAAGCACCAGGGATGTAAGGTACAACATGATAAATTTAATTAACACTATTGTGTGTTATATACATGTTAGTCTTTTAGTAAATCCTAAAAGTTCTCATCGCAAGAAAAAATGTTTTCCTCTTTAATTTGTGTCCATGAGATGACGGATGTTCACTGAACTTACTGTGTATGTAGCTCATTATGCTGCAATCTTCAACTTAGTGCTATATGTCAATGGTATCTCAATAAAGCTGGAAGAAAATGAATAAATAAATAAGAGGAATGGAGGCAATAAGTCCAACCGATGGCAGTTGAGAAGTCAGTGTTTTATCTTTCAATCTACTCTTTGAAATGAATATTGAATATTAAATACCTCTTTACTGCTACTGCTGCTGCTAAGTCACTTCAGTCGTGTCTGACTCTGTGTGACCCCATAGATGGCAGCCCACCAGGCTTCCCCGTCCCTGGGATTCTCCAGGCAAGAACACTGGAGTGGGTTGCCATTTCCTTCTCCAGTGCAAGAAAGTGAAAAGTGAAAGTGAAGTCGCTCAGTCGTGTCCGAACCTCAGCGACCCCTGCAGCCTTCCAGGCTCCTCCATCCATGGGATTTTCCAGGCAAGAGTACTGGAGTGGGGCGCCATTGCCTTCTCCGAAATACCTCTTCAGTGGGTTGATTTTTTAAAATATGCTTATTTTTCTCCTCTAAACTATAAATGCATTAACTGCTACTCAAAGATTTTTTAACGTTAAATCTTTTGAAAAATAGGAGTAAACTCTCTTGGTCTAGAAAGGCAAGTCTTTGCTTTATCCAGGAACTGTTCCCCAGTTGAAAGGTAAAAAGAGCTTTTGCCCTTTATATATACGGTGACCTACCATACTGGAGGAAGCATTTCTTATTCCAGCTGTCATCTTTTTCCAGTAAGAAACAGATAGAATAATATCTTTCTTTAAATGAGAAAAATATCAGTCCTTTTCTTTCATTTTGATGCATCCAAGAGTTTGCATTATCGCTCTGGAGTTCAGGCTCGCTCCTGCTCCCTACTTGTCTGTCATAGTCCTCCTCCTTACTTTAGCTATTGCATGTTTTCTTCCCCTCTCTCAGATCCCTCTTCTAAACTAAACATAAAGAAGAGTCTTGTTTTTGCATGGTTGAGCTACAGTCATACTTCAAAGTTTAATTCTTGCTTTGCCCTTTCTTGCCCTTTTTGTGCTTTTGATTGAATGCTTCAAAGAGGCTTATTGTGAACTCACATTTCATTTATAAGATCTGAGTAATTTTAAAAGGGTTTCCAGAGACTGCCTCTATGTTTTTTAGAGCTTAGCTTTTCATGAATATGCAAATCTCGTTGTCTTTTTTTATTTTATTTATTCATTTAAATTTTTGACCATCCCATATGGCTTGCAAGATCTCAGTGCGCCATCAGGGACTGAACCCGAGCCAAAGCAGTGAAAGCCCAGAATCCTAACCGCAGGCCACCAGGGAACTCCCTCGCTGTCCTTTTAAAACTATGACAAAATTTGACAAAGTCAGTCAAAAATATAGAACGGGAAAAGACTAGATAATTCAGGGATTATCAACATTACAAGTTTAAACGTGGAATGACTTTCATTCCAGTTCTTTTTTTTCAAATATCACAAGAAAAACATCCCAATACTCCTTATCCCCCTTTTGGTTAGTCTCTAAGCTGCCTCCAACTCTTCTGTGACCCCATGGACTGTAGTCTGCCAGGCTCCGATGTCCATGGGATTTCCCAGGCAAGAATACTGGAGTGGGTTGCCATTTCCTTCTCCAGGGGATTTTCCCGACTGAGACGTCAAACCACGTCTCCTGCACTGACAAGTGGATTCTTTACCACTGAGCCACCTGAGAAGCCCCTTTATCCCCCTTGTCTTTGCCTAATTCCAAAACAAGCATATCTTTAAAAAAAAAAAAAGATGACTTCTTTGGTGAGCACTTCAATTCAAGTAATTCATTAATAACCTGGATGGTATATATACCTTGGGTGTTAAAAATGGTGTAAATTACTTCTCATTTCCCAGTTCAGTTACTTAATGTATGAGATTCTCAGTGCGCCATCAGGGACTGAACCCGAGCCAAAGCAGTGAAAGCCCAGAATCCTAACCGCAGGCCACCAGGGAACTCCCTCGCTGTCCTTTTAAAACTATGACAAAATTTGACAAAGTCAGTCAAAAATATAGAACGGGAAAAGACTAGATAATTCAGGGATTATCAACATTACAAGTTTAAACGTGGAATGACTTTCATTCCAGTTCTTTTTTTTCAAATATCACAAGAAAAACATCCCAATACTCCTTATCCCCCTTTTGGTTAGTCTCTAAGCTGCCTCCAACTCTTCTGTGACCCCATGGACTGTAGTCTGCCAGGCTCCGATGTCCATGGGATTTCCCAGGCAAGAATACTGGAGTGGGTTGCCATTTCCTTCTCCAGGGGATTTTCCCGACTGAGACGTCAAACCACGTCTCCTGCACTGACAGGTGGATTCTTTACCACTGAGCCACCTGAGAAGCCCCTTTATCCCCCTTGTCTTTGCCTAATTCCAAAACAAGCATATCTTTAAAAAAAAAAAAAAAGATGACTTCTTTGGTGAACATTTCAATTCAAGTAATTCATTAATAACCTAGGTGGTATATATACCTTGGGTGTTAAAAATGGTGTAAATTACTTCTCATTTCCCAGTTCAGTTACTTAATGTATGAGAGAACCATGCATAGCATGTAAGGACACCAAGTGTTAGAAGTCCAATATCCTCAGTACAGGAATTTTCTGGGGATTACTTCTAAAGTCCAAGTAATTTAAATAAATTGTATAAATTCTTGCAGCTACTGTATGACACATTTAGAATTATAGTCCCCTGACTTCCACTGTAGCACTTTCTTTAAAGTATCACAAAGCCTCTCAATCTGATGATGTCTGTTAGTTTGTGCAGGCATGCACGCTCAGTCACTTCAGTCCTGTTCAACTCTTGGTGACCCCATGGACTGTAGTCCACCAGGCTCCTCTGAACATGGGATTCTCCAGGCAAGAGTACTGGAGTGGGTTGCCATTCCCTCCTCCAGGGGTTCTTCTCAACCCAGGGATCAAGCCCACATCTCTTGCATCTCCTGCATTGGCAGGTAGGGGTTCTTAAGGTTAGCCATTATTATATATATATATTTTGTATCCACCTTCTAATTTGGTCTTTTCATAGACACTAGTAAAAACAGCTGTTTATAATGAGAGTTCTGTAAAACCTTGCCAATTTAGAAGTTTCTCCAATGTAAAGGATCCCTTGCCTGGCCACTGACGAGCCATGTGTTAGCAACTCAAACCATAAAATTCAGGATGTGTCCCCACAAGAGAGTACAGAGATGTGGCCTTCACAAGAGCTAGAAAGTTTACTCGTCAAAACAGTTTAAGCAAAGACCTTCATTGTATTTGTTCAGTCGCTCAGTTGTGTCTGATGCTTTGCAACCCCATTATATAGACAGGCACAACAAAGGTTGAGATGACAAAGCCCCTTATGGTCGGGGGCCATTTGTGACAAATTTGCTGGCACAGCCGATTGAAACAGCTGCTCAGAATCCCAGGCTGTTTGACTGGCTGCCAAATGTATATCATATGTATATATTCTGAATGGCAGAGATCAAGCTCTCAAAACACAATAAAAAGGCCTAAAATCAGGTAGAAAAATTTACATTTCAAAGGATCAGGGAGAGAAACAAATTTCTCCTGGAAGGCCTTTTGTTTCCTTAAGGTCAAAATTCTGAAAATGTGTTTTATCCAATTGGCTTTCTCTAACAAGTTTTGGACAGAGTCATTTCCAGGCCAGGGTGAGATTTCCTTTAATTCTCAATTAAGCAATAGCTTGTAAGTATAAATTCTGTATGTATGTAAATCGGAGTAGTAGTAGTGTTAGTCGTTCAGCCGTGTCCGACTCTTTGCGATCCCATGGACTGTAGCCCGCCAGGCTCCTCTGTCCATGGGATTCTCCAGGCAAGAATCCTGGAGTGGACTGCCATTCCCTTCTACAGAGGATCTTCCTGACCCAGAGATCGAACCCAGGTCTCCTGCATTTGCAGGCAGATTCTGGGAAGACCCCATATAAACCATCAGTTCAGTTCAGTTCAGTTCAGTCGCTCAGTTTGTCCGACTCTTTGCGATTGCAGCACACCAGGCCTCCCTGTCCATCACCAACTCCCGGATTTTACTTAAACTCATGTCCATCGAGTTGGTGATGCCATCCAATCATCTCATCCTCTGTTGTCCCCTTCTCCTCCTGCCTTCAATCTTTCCCAGCATCAGGGTCTTTTCAAATGAGTCAGTTCTTTGCATCAGGTGGCCAGAGTATTGGAGTTTCAGCTTTAGCATCAGTCCTTCTGATGAATATTCAGGACTGATTTCCTTTAGGATGGACTGGTTGGATCTCCTTGCCATCCAAGGGACTCTCAAGAGTTTTCTCCAACACCTTCTTCAAAAGCATCAGTTCTTCAGTGCTCAGCTTGCTTTATAGCCCAGCTCTCACATCCATACATGACTGCTATGGAAAAAAAACATAGCTTTGACTAGACGGACCTTGGTTGACAAACCGTGAAGTAAAGTGAAGTCGCTCAGTCGTGTCTGACTCTCTGCGACCCATGGACTGTAGCCCACCAGGCTCCTCTGTCCATGGGATTCTCCAGGCAAGAATACTGGAGTGGGTTGCCATTTCCTTCTCCAGGGGATCTTCCCGACCCAGGGAACGAACCCAGGTCTCCCACATTGCAGGCAGATGCTTTAACCTCTGAGCCACCAGGGAAGCCCCTTGACAAACTGTACTGGGACATTATTAATAGTTTGGAAGTTGGCAATCTTTCACTCCTTTTTCTGTTATTTTGAAAGTTTTATTGCCTATTCAGATATCAGTTTGCCAAGCTAAAACTGCTAATGACGGTTTTATGATGAACCAATGCGCTGCTTGTGAGGTTAACTTCTAGAGTCAGCTCCACTCTGGCTTCTCAGTTCCTCCCCCTGGCAGTCTAAAACCACTGTGGTTGCTTGGATCACCGAGTGGCCAGCTCTCATATGTAGTCCCTGGATGAGGAAGTTTCCCCACTCCCCCCCCTTTTTTATCCCCCACACTGCTTGGCTTGTGGTATCTTAGTTCTCTAACAGTGGATTGAACCCAGGCCTTTGGCAGCAAGAGGGCCGAGTCCTAACCAGTGGATGACCAGGGAATTCCCACCTTTTTTAACTTAAATGAGTAAGCTTCCTATGGGATCATTACATAGCATGTGAGGATTGACCTCCACCAGCCGTGCGAGTCTCTCACTTGCCCGAGGAAGCCGTTGCTGGCTGCAAGGAGATGTGTCCTTCTTTGGAGCTGAAAGTGCTCATGTGATATTTTCACTTTCATTCTGACAAACTCTATTAAAGTAGCCAATTCAAGAAAGAGTGACAGGCCAGCCTCTTACCAAATCACTCAGCCGAATGAGTTTTGGTTTTTAATGAGTAAAATTGCCCCAGTGTTTTTCAATAGAAGTAACTAAAGTACCTTTTTTTGAAACTAAGTTCAAGGAAATCATGTGGAATTTGTCTTTTCATGTGGGTTGTTTTTTTTTTCTTTTATTGATGTGGTGTGTCACAGTGATTGATTTTCATGTTATAACATTCTTGTGACCCTGGAATTAATCCAACTTTATCATGGTGTGTGGTCTTCTTTATTGTTGGACAAAAACAAATTATTGTTTACTAGTATTTTGTTTAGGAGTTTTACATCTCTATTGGCCTGTAATTTTCTTCTATTGTAGTGTCTTTGTCTGGTTTTCCCTCAAGGTTGACCAAAGGGCAGCTGTAATGTGACAAGTTGATGGCTGCAACATTCTTTGTTTATTGTTATGGCGAGAAACATTTTTTCATTAATAAAGGAAAGAGGGTGAGGAAGGGAAGGCTTCCAGAAGAAGATGGTATTTATTGACTGGCTGCGCGGCATGCGAGGACTTAGTTCCTTGACCGAGGATCAAAGCCCGCTACAGTGCAAGTGCAGAGTCTTAGTCACTGGAGCGCCAGGGAAGTCCCTGAAGGAGGTAGTATTTAAACTACAGTAGTTTCCCCTTATCTACAGGGACAGCTTACGAGACCCCATCGGATACTGAAACAGAGGCTAGCATAGAACCTTATATATACAATCTTCCTTATACATATCAGGGGAGCAGAATTTGCCATCCCAAAATGTCTCTTTGGCACACGAGTTAGGGGAAACACACTAACCGCCCACCCTGGCCAGGCACCATATAACCATTTGTGTGAGTGATTTTACAACAGGAGGCCCTAGGAAGGAACATGGAACTACAAGCCACCATCAATCAAAAGAGTTCGGGAAAGCTCAAAAGGAGATGCCATGTGTCCTTCCACCTCCTAGAATCCTCCTTGCTGGCCTCTATCTCGATCAAGCAATGCGTGCGCCATCAGGAAGCTCCCTGAATCAGAAGGATTGGCCAGAGATAACCCGGAAACTAATCCTGTCACCATAAAACCTGAGACTGCGAGCCACGCGGCAGAGCAGTTCTCCTGGGCTCCCTCACCTTCCTGCTCTCCGCCTGGGTGACCCTTCCCAATAACATCTCTTGCTTTGCCAGCACACGTGTCTCCTTGGACAATTCATTTCTGAGTGTTAGACAAGAGCCCCTTTTCCAGCCTTGAAAGGGGTCCCCCTTCCTGCAACACATGGATTAATTCAAACTGAAAACAATTTCCAGAGGACTCAAGACCATCTGTCCTACCTGCCTAAAAGAATTTAGATAGAGGACTTTTTCTCATCTTCATGTGAATTGCCTTCCTCCCAGTTGAAGTCCCAAACCACTACCCCCAATATCGACTTTAGTCTTTAGCTGAAGATGGTATTTAAGGTAAGGGTTTCAGCCATTCTGGAAAGCTACTGAAGTTTCCTGGGTCTCTCTCATGCATACACGCTATTAAACTTTATTTGACTTTCTCCTGCTAATCTGTCTCATGTCAGTTCTTAGGCCATCCAGAAAAGCCTAGAAGGGCCGAGTAAATTTTCTTCCTCCTTGACACATACATACCTATGATAAAGTTTAATTTATAAATTAGTCACAGTAAGAGATTAACAATAGCTAATAATAAAATAGAACAACTATAACAGTATACTGTAATAAAAATTATGTGAATATGGACTCTCTCAAAATGTCTCATTATACAAATTTAATACTTTTCAACTTATCACACACTGTGGCTGTAATTTTCACAGTTCGAGGTATTACAGCAAAGGGAGAACAAATTTTTTTCCTTTTTCACAATTTCACAGATAGAAGATTCAATCTTACTGTAGATCTTAGCAACCCCAGCAAAGGATTTTTTTCTTTTCCTTATTAAGTCTAGAACTTTTACCTTGTCACTTAACAGAAGCACTTCTTGTGCTCTGGGGCCATTATCAAATAAGGGTTACTTAAACACTGCGATACTGAGATAGTTGGTCTCAGTAGTCAACAGATAGTCAGCTGCCAAGAGACTACTGGGCAGCATACGCTGGACAAAGGGATGGATGGTTCATGTCCAGGCAGGATGGAGCAAGAGAGCATGAGATTTCATCATGCTATTCAGAACAGTGCAAAATTTTAAATGTATTATTAATTGCTTATTTCTGGAATTTTCTGTTTAATATTTTCAGGTTGACCACAAGTAACTGAAACTGTGGATTGGGGTGGGGGGACTACTGTAAAGTTAAAGCTGGCCAAGTGAACAGAATATGTGGAAGAGGGGTGGTGACAGAATAAGGCAGAAGTAGTTGGAGAGGAGGTAGTGGGGAATGAAATGCAGTTAGAAAAGTTAAGTATATTGTATACAACTAGACACTCACTTACTATTTGCTTTTCTCCTTTGATTCATCTTCAGTTCAGTTCAGTTGCTTGGTTGACTCTTTGCAACCTGATGGACTTCAGCACGCCAGGCTTCCTTGTCCATCATCATCTCCCAGAGTTTGCTCAAACTCATGTCCATAGAGTTGATGATGTCATCCAACCATCTCGTCTTCTGTCATCCCCCTTCAATCTTTCCCAGCATCAGGGTCTTTTCCAAGGAGTCAGTTCTTCACATCGGATGGCCAAAGTATTGGAGTTTCAGCTTCAGCATCAGTCCTTCCAATGAATATTCAGACTGATTTTGTTTAGGATTTACTGGTTTGATCTCCTTGCAGTCCAAGGGACTCTCAAGAGTCTTCTCCAACACCACAGTTCAAAAGCGTCAATTCTTCAGTGCTCAGTTTTCTTTATGATCCAACTCTCACATCCATACGTGACTACTGGAAAAATCTTAGGTTGAGCCAAAAATAGATTGGCGCTGTATTTCTAGCCTTTACTTGGGCTGCCAGGTGTTGGGAGATCATTCCCCATACACAGGTCTCTCACATTTCTGCGGTTTTGTGCCAGAGGCACCAAAAGCTTTTGTTCCAGGCTATCTCTTCAAGGGTGTTTGTATTACCATGGGTCTTGGCAGACAGAGATGAAGTCCCCACTGAATCAAAAGGAGGGTTTATTTCCTGTCCAGTATAATAAAGAGAATGTCTTCCACCAGGCAAAGACTGGCTCTCTTGAACTTAGTGGTCTTTAGCTGTGAGGCAGGTCCTCTGTGTGTGTGTCATCTATTTGAACAGCTCCATATTGTCCTGTGGATTTTAGGAAAGGGAAGATGGAGGGGAGGGCAAGGAATCAACAGGTATGTGAGGTTTGTGCTACTTGCTGGGCTCCAAATAACAAGTCCTTTGCCTCGGAACTAGGAGTCTTATGTCTTCTGTCAATGCCCATGAAACTGTGGTAGGCTAACCCTTCACAGCTCCTGACACTAGGTGTTTGCCTTCTTGAAAAGCAAAAGCTTAGGTTTGGGTCTATTTTTTTTTACATGCCCTCAAATCTGATGGATCTTATTCATACTCTGCCCTTGTCCAGTGTTAGCTGAGATAGGGCTGTAGGCCAGTTGCCTGGTTCATCTCTCTTCAACATTAAAATCCTTTGGCTAATGAATCTGAGCTCCCTATGGAGGCAAAGGGCAGCCAAATAGAAGGTGAATATTTCACTAATATAAAGACAAATGCCAAGAAACAGCTGTGTTCCAGGCCAGGCAGTGCTCAGCTTGCCATATGAAATAGGCTGTTAATAGAAATTGAATAGCAATTAACTCAAACTACTATAAGGAACATAAGCCAGGATAAAATTTGAAAATTAGTCTGCTATTTAAGCATCAGTGAAAGATAGGCGACCTTAGCCAAATAGGATTTGACCATGAGATGATTCAAGCAATGCCCACTTGGGATGGGCAATGATACACAGACCACCTGTCTCCTGAGAAACCTGTATGCAGTTAAATCCAGACAGGGAACAACTGACTGGTTCAAAATTGGGAAAGGAGTACCACAAGGCTGTATATTGTTGCCCTCCTCATTTAACCTATAGGCAGAGTGCATCATGCAAAATGCTAGGTTGGATGAATCAAAAAGTGAAATGAAGATTGCTGGGAGAAATATCAAGAACCTCAGATATATACCACTTTAATGGCAGACAATGGAAAGAAACTAAAGAGCCCCTTGATGAGGGCAAAAGAAGAGAATGAAAAAGCTGGCTTAAATCTCAACATTCAAAAAACTAAGATCATGGCATCTGGTCCCCTCACTTCATGGAAAAATAGAAGCGGAAAAAGTGATAGCAATGACAAATTATATTTTCTTGGGCTCCAAAATCACTGCATATAGTGACTTGCCGCCATGAAATTAAGAGACACTTGCTTCTTGGGGTGAAAGCTATGATAAACTATTAAAAAGCAGAGGCATCACTTTGTTGACAAAAATCTGTATAGGCCAAGCTATGGTTTTCCAAGAGTCATGTACAGATGTGAGAGTTGGACCATAAAGGAGGCTGCATGCCTAAGAATTGATGCTTTTGAGCTGTGGTGCTCGAGAAGACTTGAGAGTCCCCTTGGAGTCAAACCTAAAGGAAATCAACCGTGAATATTCACTGGAAGGATTGATGCTAAAGCTGAAGCTCCAATACTTTGACCATCTGATGAAAAGAGATGGCTCACTGGAAAAGACCCTGATGATGGGAAAGATTGAGGGCAGGAGGAGAAGAGGTTGACAGCGACTGGGATCACTGGATAACATCACCAACTCAATGGACATGAATCTGAGCAAACCCCAGGAGATAGTAAAGGACAGGGAAGCCTTGAGTGCTGCAGTCCATGGGGTTGAAGAGTCAGACATGACTTAGCAGAAACTGAACAACAACAGCAATGATATACAACAAAAGCCTCTATCAGTTCAGTTCAGTTCAGTCGCTCAGTTGTGTCTGACTCTTTGCAACCCCATGAACTGCAGCATGCCAGGCCTCCCTGTCCATCACCAACTCCCGGAGTTCACTCAAACTCATGTCCATCGAGTCGGTGATGCCATCCAGCCATCTCATCCTCTGTTGTCCCCTTTTCCTCCTGCCCCCAATCTCTCCCAGCATCAGAGTCTTTTCCAGTGAGTCAACTCTTCGCATGAGGTGGGCAAAGTACTGGAGTTTCAGCTTTAGCATCATTCCTTCCAAAGAACACCCAGGACTATCTCCTTTAGAATGGACTGGTTGGATCTCCTTGCAGTCCAAGGGACTCCCAAGAGTCTTCTCCAACACCACAGTTCAAAAGCATCAATTCTTCGGCACTCAGCTTTCTTCACAGTTCAACTCTCACATCCATACATGACCACAGGAAAAACCATAGCCTTGACTAGACGGACCTTTGTTGACAAAGTAATGTCTTGGCTTTTCAATATGCTATCTAGGTTGGTCATAACTTTCCTTCCAAGGAGTAAGCATCTTTTAATTTCATGGCTGCAGTCACCATCTGCAGTGATTTTGGAGCCCCCAAAAATAAAGTCAGCCACTGTTTCCACTGTTTCCCCTGTTTCCCCATCTATTTTCCATGAAGTGATGGGACCAGATGCCAAGATCTTAGTTTTCTGAATGTTGAGCTTTAAGCCAACTTTTTCACTCTCCTCTTTCACTTTCATCAAGAGGCTTTTTAGTTCCTCTTCACTTTCTGCCATAAGGGTGATGTCATATGTATATCTGAGGTTGTTGATATTTCTCCTGGCAATCTTGATTCCAGCTTGTGCTTCTTCCAGCCCAGCGTTTCTCATGTATTCTGCATATATCAAATCTTCTATTACCTTCTCAAGTATGTACTTATTCAAATTATCAAAATCATTGCTCTAACAGAGTAAGGTAATATAAGTAATCAGTAGAAGCAAATGTAAACTTTGGGAAACTTTAGCCCTCAACTTGATTGGTGTGGTTGGTCAACACATTCCACTGATTTACAAAAACAATATAAACTCTGGGTGTGGGAAGAAGGATAAATTAGGGCCTGGAATTAACTTATACACACTACTATTTATACTATGTATAAATATAAATAAATAACCACAAGGACCTTCTGTATAACACAGTGAACTATACTCAATATTATGTAATAACCTGTAAGGGAAAAGAATCCGAGAAAAGTGTATATATCAGACCAAAAAAAATGGTATTGTATGAAATATGAACTACTCTATAGTGACCGAAAGCAGAGAAGTGGTTGCCTGGAAATGAGGAGGGGTTAAGAACAATGGCAGCAAGCAGGATTGTAAAGTAATACACTGTATGAGTTAGCTTTTAGTGGTGATTAATATATTTGTTATCTTGATTGTGGTGATGGTTTCATGTTTTTGCATATATCAAAGCTAATAAATTGTATACAGATCATCCTTGACTTAGGGTGGGGTTTCAACCAGATAAACCCATTGTTTATTGAAAATGTCTTAAGGTGAAAATGCATTTAATACACCTAACCTACCAAACATGATAGCTTAGCCTCACCTACTTTAACGTGCTAAGAACATGTACATTGGATTTCAGTTGGGCAAAATCATCTAACACTTATTATAAAACTTATTTTATAATAAAGTGCTTATTATCAAATGTAGTTAATTGAACATTATACTGAAAGTGAAAAACTGAATGGTTGTAATTGTATTATTCATTTTCACTTTTGATCACATGGTTGACTGGGAGCTGGGAGTATTGTTCCACGAGTCACTAGCCTGGGAAAAGATCAAAGTTCAAAATTTGAAGTATTTGAAATATGGTTTCTACTGAATACATATTGCTTTTGCAGCATCATAAAGTTGAAAAATTGCACACCAAATCATTGTAAGTTAGAGACCTTCTGCACTTTAAACATGCAGTTTATTGTATGTCAATTATATCACAATAAAGCTGTGGAATAAAATTGGGATTAGCACTGAGCACATTGCATAAAGCAAGTGGTTAATAAATACTTGTTGAATGAATAAAAAGTATATTATTTATCAGATAATTTCTATTCACTTAACATTACATTGTGAGAATTTTTCATATCACTACGTGTCATTCGTAATAAAAAAGGTACTCTCTAATGACAGTAGTCTATCATATGGATTTATAATGATTGATTAGTCCTTTTATTGTTAGACTTTTAGATCGTTTACCCTATAACACTTTCAAGTGACAAAAATCTTGCAAACATATATTATTTTAGGAAAGCCACAAGACATCAGTTTTCCATTCCTAAATACACAAAAGGATAAGAGGTATAGTTTCAGAGTTCTCTGGGCTAATAAATAAATCTTACAAGAAAAAAGTTACTTGAAGAAAATAGTTGCTCGGAACAAAAGTGAAAGTGAAGTCACTCAGTCGTGTCTGACTCTTTGTGACCCCGTGGACTGTAGCCTACCAAGCTCCTCTGTCCATGGGATTCTCCAGGCAAGAATATTGGAGTGGGTTGCCATTTCCTTCTCCAGGGGATCTTCCTGACCCAGGGATTGAACCCAGGTTTCCCGCATTGGAGGCAGACGCTTTAACCTCTGAGCCACCAGGGAAGCCTAATGGAGAATACAATTCCTGACTTTTTTTCCTCCCTCTGTCCAGAGCCATGAGGAAGACTCGGATATTCTGAACAATCGTCAAGAATTGTCTCAGGAAGTTATTGCCACAGTAATGATGCAAAACTCAGAGGCAAGCAACAATAAACATTTATTCTCATGCTCAGTAGTAGATTGTTTAGATTCAGGTGAATTTGGTTGGGACTGGCTCCCAGCTGAGGGTGAAGGTCCCACAATTCTAGGACTAAGAGAAATAAGTGAAACTATTTTTCTCTAATCCAGTATCTCAGATGGGATCTAACTCTCCTATACTCACTTCATTTCTGGGAATTTTAAGAACATAAACTCTTTTTCAAGAATATGAGAAGAAAAGCTTTTTTACTAAATGACAATTGTATTGCACCACCTCTGGCATATACAGCCTTTCTGCTTTAACGTTCTCTTTCCTGTCTCCCTTGGAAAATCCTTGATTTCAGGCATCATATTACTTACAATAATATGGAGTTGGAGCTCAGTATAATGTAGGAGCTCAATAAAAAGCAATTGACTTTCTTAAAAGTATAAATCCAGTAATGTTAGCTCACAAATATGAAAGATATACAACCCACCAAGAAATGATCCCTTGGTTTTCAAGTAAGCAATTCTTTAGGCAACATAGATGTGTATAAGAGACAGGTATAACACAGTGAACTATACTCAATATTATGTAATAACCTGTAAGGGAAAAGAATCCGAGAAAAGTGTATATATATATATATATATTTTTATATATATGTATATTTATATATATGTATATTTTATACATATATGTTTGAGTTGCTGTGCTGTACATCTGAAACTTATATAATATTATAAATCAACTATGTTGTTTGTTGTTTAGTCACTAAGTCGTGTCTGACATTTTCTCAATCCCATGAACTATAAACTTCCAGGCTCTCCCCTGTCCAGGGGATTTCCCAGACAAGAATACTGGAGTGGGTTGCCATTTCCTTCTAAATTAAAAAAAAAACAAACAAACACCTTTTTTTTTTTTAAAGAATTAATAAAAGCAAAACACCTGTAACTCTAAGAAAAGGAAATAATATAAACTATTTGAAAATTTTAAATTAGTAAAGAGATCGCTATGAAGTGAATGTTTAGGTCATCCATCTCTGAAAATATCTTTAATAACTCAAAACGTTTAAGTCTAAATGATGGAAGGCAGTGAAGATGTAACACGTTTTGTGTGGCTCAATGGTTTCTTGATGACCTAATCAATAGTTTTCTTTGGCTTCTCTTATAATTAATATTTGTAAATAATTTAGACAGATATTGAAGAAAGATAAAAGAGATTATGCTTCTATGTGCCTTTGTAGATGGACTCTATCCAAATATGGCATTATCTGAAAAATAAAAGAATAAGTATCTATTACATATCTTATAATACATTTCATAGTTCTAGAATAACCCTGAAGGCAGAGAGAAGTACTGTTTCATAGATACAAGGAATAAGGTTTAGAGACACTAAGTGACTAAAGGCATGAGACTGCTCAATGACAGAAGCTGAACTTGAACCCAAGTGCAACAGGCTGAATGTTTGTGCTCCTCCAAATTCTTATGCTGAAACCCTAATCCGGATGGGATGGTCTTTGGAGGCAGAGCCTTTGGGAGGTAATTAAGTCATGAGAGTGGAGTCCTCATGAAAGGGATTCATGCCCTTACCGAAAAAGCCTCCAAAACTAGCCCGCTGTTTCTACTGTGTAACAATATGGCAAGAAACAGCTCTCTGAAAACTAGAACCCAATCATGCTGGCACCCTGATCTCAGACTTCCAGCCTCCAGAACTGTGAGAAATAAAGTTAGTTGCTTAAGCCACTCAGTCTATAGTAATGTTACAACGGCCCAAACTGAGTAAGACACAAAGTCTTCCATTTTCAAGGCATGGTTAAGTAAGACTCTCCCTCTTTTGACTGACATATCTCCAAATGGAAAATTAAAGAGAGAGCTTCAAAATACCTGCGAGTCGGTTTCTGTTCATTTGAGTTTTACTTTAGATTCCACATATAAGTGATGTCATATGGTATTTGTCTTTCTCTTTCTGACTTACTTCACTTTGTATAGTAATCTCTATGTCCACCCATGTTGCTGCAAATGGTATTATTTCATCCTTTTTTGTGGTTGAGATTGTGTGGGTTTTCTTAGAATTGTGGTGGTTCAGTCACTAAGTCGTGTCTGACTCTTGAGATGCCGTGGACTGTAGCTCGCAAAGTGCCTCTGTCCATGGGATTTTCCTGGCAAGAATACTAGAGTGGGTTGCCATTTCCTTCTCCAGGGGATCTTCCTGACCCGGGGATAGAACCCTGGTCTCCTGCGTTGCTGGCGGATTCTTTACCAACCGAGCTACCAAGGAAGCGGAATAATTCCTCCTTGTAAAAGAGTTATTTTTTGAGCAAATTTACAGATCAACTTTAAAATACAATAGAGAATCTCAGGTTTCCAGGCCACATTGTATCACCCTCTCTGCTCTGCATATGAACGTGGTGGCTCAGGGGTATAGTTACAGCCTTGTCATCAAAGAAGCTACATTCCCAATATGCCAATTATTTTGTTTGTGACCTAACTTAATCATTCGTTGGTTATGTTTAACATAAATTATACTCTTTATTTTTTTCAAAATAAATGGAAAAATACCATCAGTTACTTGTCTTGACTTACAAACAAGTATTTAACAATTAAAATATTTACCAGCAGTTCTTCTTCCTACCCCCTGCAAAATAATACCACCAACACCACACGCCACCTCACCCCAAACTTCATTTTATTATTGTGTCTCAGGTCTTTTTGTTTGATATTTGTCATCAAAATCATTTCCACTGTATCTCAATTTTGCATATAACATTTTTGCAGATGTAACAGAAATTGACGGACAGGGAGGCCACTGGATCTTTCTCAAAATATGGTTCTTAGGCCATCAGGCTCAGTATCACCTCTGCCTGCCTGAGAATGAATATTCCAGGACCCAAACTAGAGCCTATTGAATGAGCTGGTGTGGAGATGATCCCTCAAATCCTGTAAACGTGAGGAAACGAGGATCTCTGGTCTATGGTAGATCTTACTAGCCTAGTTTACGTCGACTAGCCTAGTTTACTGATGCATTTAATTTCAAACAGATTGCCTTTTAACTATCCCAGAGCAATATGTATGAACCTCTTTCATTCCTAGAAATAACTCCTAAGTTTACTTATAGCTTCCTCCTGTCAACTGGGTAGGAATCCTACCGCAGCATCTATCTTACTTTTTGGAGGAAAGTGCCTTTTCTCCTTGTGAACGAAGAGACTCAGTTTGACCCAGGAGCTCCTGTCACTGTCGGGAACAGGTTTTTTGACCTGGTCATGAGTAAGGGACTTGTAGGCACCATGGAAATGCCGCTTTTGAACTCTCAATAAGCTGACTTGATTGCTTCTTTCCACCAGGCAGTTGGATTCTCGCCTTTCGTTTATCTCCTCCAGGAGACGTTTATCTGTTTTAAGTTTTTTAATTATTTCACTGTTTCTGTTTACAGATACCATTATGCTGATAAACTAATCATCAAGTGGTTCTTCCTGTCCTGCAAACAAATGCAGAAAGAAAAAAATACTATCAATTGCTCGCTTGACCTGAAACCCAATATTCACAATCAGATATTTGCCAGCATCTTCAGTTACTTTATCAAGTGATTACCTCATGTCAAGTATTTCTCCTCCTGCAGCTACCACCACCACCACCGTGCCCCTCCCCCAACCTCCCTGCATCTCTTACTATTGTGTTCTAAGGTCTTGATATTTCCTGAGGAGAAAGAAAAGACCAGAGAAAGAGGATACAGTGAGAGAATATATTTTGGTTTTTAAAGTGATACTATGCATTAATTTTTGCTTTTAGGAACTTTCACTGCGTATTCTGATTATAAAGATAATATGAACTTATTATAGGAAATGAAGAAAATACAGCAAAGTATAAGCTGGAAAAGCTAAAATCACTTGTAATCCAGACACAGCTAAATTAACATTTTGGATGTTTCTTTGCTAATAAATATCCAAAGATATTTCATTATAAAATGTACAAGGGGTTCCCTGGCTGTCTGGTGGTCAGAACTCTGAGATTCCACTGGCGAGGCTGCGTTGGATTCCCAACTCAGGCAACTAAGATCCCTCAGGCTTAGCACTACAGCCAAAAATTTAAAAAAACAAATACAGAAGACATCAAACTGGTCATACTAAAACACAAATTTTAAACATATGTTTTTAACTATTTAGGAAGATTTTGCTTGTTAGGCCAGTAAATTTGTCTTTTCAGGGATTTGAAGCACTTAAAAATCAGATATGCTAAATTTACAAAGGAGATTTAAAATATTTTAAGGATTTGTATTAACTAAGTTTGTAAATATACTACTCGAGGTGTTTAGTCTTTTCAACTTGGGTTAACTGAATATTAATTGCAGAAAAATTAAGAATGATCATTCTTTATACAAAAATAACTCAATTTAGGGAATTTTCTGGCAATCCAGAGGTTAGCACTTCATGCTTTTATAGCCGGGGGCAGTGGTCTTTCAGTCTTTTGTTGGGGGACTAAGATCCCACAAGCCATGTGGCATAGCCAAATTAAAAAAAAAAAAAACACACAATTTATAAATAGAATACAACTCATGTTGAAATCAACATTTTCATTTTAGAAAATCAGTATTATGAGCCCTAAAGTCCTACCAACCCAAATGTCCATCAACAGCTGAATGGATAAATAAATCATGGCATATCCACACAATATGAGCTTCCCCAGTGGCTCAGATGGTAAAGCATCTGCCTACAATGCGGGAGACCCGGGTTCAATCCCTGGATCGGGAAGATCTCCTGGAGAAGGAAATGGCAACCCGCTCCAGTATTCTTGCCTGGAAAATCCCATGGATGGAGGAACCTGGTAGGCTACAGTCCATGGGGTCACAAAGAGTCAGACACGATTGAGCGATTTCACACACTATCCACACAATGGATACTATGCAGTTAGTAAGAAAAAAAAAAGATAGTACTATTGATACACATAATAACATGGCTGACTCTCAGAATAATTGGGTTGAGTGAAGAAAAGTCAGACCAAAAAAAATGGTATTGTATGAAATATGAACTACTCTATAGTGACCGAAAGCAGAGAAGTGGTTGCCTGGAAATGAGGAGGGGTTAAGAACAATGGCAGCAAGCAGGATTGTAAAGTAATACACTGTATGAGTTAGCTTTTAGTGGTGATTAATATATTTGTTATCTTGATTGTGGTGATGGTTTCATGTTTTTGCATATATCAAAGCTAATAAATTGTATACAGATCATCCTTGACTTAGGGTGGGGTTTCAACCAGATAAACCCATTGTTTATTGAAAATGTCTTAAGGTGAAAATGCATTTAATACACCTAACCTACCAAACATGATAGCTTAGCCTCACCTACTTTAACGTGCTAAGAACATGTACATTGGATTTCAGTTGGGCAAAATCATCTAACACTTATTATAAAACTTATTTTATAATAAAGTGCTTATTATCAAATGTAGTTAATTGAACATTATACTGAAAGTGAAAAACTGAATGGTTGTAATTGTATTATTCATTTTCACTTTTGATCACATGGTTGACTGGGAGCTGGGAGTATTGTTCCACGAGTCACTAGCCTGGGAAAAGATCAAAGTTCAAAATTTGAAGTATTTGAAATATGGTTTCTACTGAATACATATTGCTTTTGCAGCATCATAAAGTTGAAAAATTGCACACCAAATCATTGTAAGTTAGAGACCTTCTGCACTTTAAACATGCAGTTTATTGTATGTCAATTATATCACAATAAAGCTGTGGAATAAAATTGGGATTAGCACTGAGCACATTGCATAAAGCAAGTGGTTAATAAATACTTGTTGAATGAATAAAAAGTATATTATTTATCAGATAATTTCTATTCACTTAACATTACATTGTGAGAATTTTTCATATCACTACGTGTCATTCGTAATAAAAAAGGTATTCTCTAATGACAGTAGTCTATCATATGGATTTATAATGATTGATTAGTCCTTTTATTGTTAGACTTTTAGATCGTTTACCCTATAACACTTTCAAGTGACAAAAATCTTGCAAACATATATTATTTTAGGAAAGCCACAAGACATCAGTTTTCCATTCCTAAATACACAAAAGGATAAGAGGTATAGTTTCAGAGTTCTCTGGGCTAATAAATAAATCTTACAAGAAAAAAGTTACTTGAAGAAAATAGTTGCTCGGAACAAAAGTGAAAGTGAAGTCACTCAGTCGTGTCTGACTCTTTGTGACCCCGTGGACTGTAGCCTACCAAGCTCCTCTGTCCATGGGATTCTCCAGGCAAGAATATTGGAGTGGGTTGCCATTTCCTTCTCCAGGGGATCTTCCTGACCCAGGGATTGAACCCAGGTTTCCCGCATTGGAGGCAGACGCTTTAACCTCTGAGCCACCAGGGAAGCCTAATGGAGAATACAATTCCTGACTTTTTTTCCTCCCTCTGTCCAGAGCCATGAGGAAGACTCGGATATTCTGAACAATCGTCAAGAATTGTCTCAGGAAGTTATTGCCACAGTAATGATGCAAAACTCAGAGGCAAGCAACAATAAACATTTATTCTCATGCTCAGTAGTAGATTGTTTAGATTCAGGTGAATTTGGTTGGGACTGGCTCCCAGCTGAGGGTGAAGGTCCCACAATTCTAGGACTAAGAGAAATAAGTGAAACTATTTTTCTCTAATCCAGTATCTCAGATGGGATCTAACTCTCCTATACTCACTTCATTTCTGGGAATTTTAAGAACATAAACTCTTTTTCAAGAATATGAGAAGAAAAGCTTTTTTACTAAATGACAATTGTATTGCACCACCTCTGGCATATACAGCCTTTCTGCTTTAACGTTCTCTTTCCTGTCTCCCTTGGAAAATCCTTGATTTCAGGCATCATATTACTTACAATAATATGGAGTTGGAGCTCAGTATAATGTAGGAGCTCAATAAAAAGCAATTGACTTTCTTAAAAGTATAAATCCAGTAATGTTAGCTCACAAATATGAAAGATATACAACCCACCAAGAAATGATCCCTTGGTTTTCAAGTAAGCAATTCTTTAGGCAACATGTCAGTTGCAGAAGTGAACAGGGAAGAGAGAAGATACCTTTTCAACATTGGCTCTAGCAAGTTTAAACTGAAGGGAGATAAAATATTTTATGCACTCAATTAACACTAAATAATCAAATTGGCCTCCATCTTGCTAACTCTGTTTTGATCACCTGTTAATTATCCAAAGTAATAAAAACAAGAAGATATGAATGAAATAAATTTACAAATAGCTCCCATATCTCATTTTTTGTTATTAATTTGAGATACTAATTTGTTGGAAATTAAACTCCTTGAATTCTGTCTCCTTTACTGCTTTTACTGTTTCTCATCCTCTATGCAGGATGTTCAAATGAAAAACAAGTAGGGACATGAATAAAGGAAGTAGAAAACAAGGTAATTGTCTCATGTACTTTTGAGCTAATTTATATTTTGTTAAAAGCCCATTATATAGATTTACTGCAAATGAAATGTAGATGTCTTAGTCACAGATTCACTAAGAAGATCACAGAATTCAAACTTTTTTTACTAATAGACTAATTTATTTGATATCACTGTACATTCTCACCCTAGTGTGTTTTATTTTATTATTTTTAAACTAATATTTATTGGAGTATAGTTTCTTTACAGTGTGTTAGTTTCTACTGTACAGCAAAATGAATCAGCTATACATATACATCTATCCCCTCCCTTTTGGACTTCCTTTTCTTCTTTGCCTTTAGCTTCTCTTTTTCTCAGCTATTTGTCTAAGGCCTTCTCAGACAACCATTTTGCCTTTTTGCACTTCTTTTTCTTGGGGATGGTCTTGATCACTGTTTCCTGTACAATGTCACAAACTTCTGTCCATAGTTCTTCAGGCACTCTACCAGATCTAATCCCTTGAATCTGTTTGTCACTTTCACTGTATAATATTACACTTTCACTGTATAAGGGATTTGATTTAGGTCATACCTGGTGGCTCAGATGGTAAAGCATCTGCCTGCCATGTGGAAGACCCGGGTTCGATCCCTGGGTTGGGAAGATCCGCTGGAGAAGGAAATGGCAACCCACTCCAGTAATCTTGCCTGGAAAATTCCATGGACTGAGGAGCCTGGTGGGCTACAGTCCATGGGGTTGCAAAGAGTCAGACACGACTGAGCAACTTCACTTTCACATACCTAAATCATGCATATACAGTGGATCCTCTGTAGGTCCCAGTCTAGGGACCCTCCAGGTCCCACTCATGGACTCCGTATTTGAAAATTTACCTACTCACTAAAATTTGCTATCCAATAATCAATACTGTAGCACTTTCACAGTCATCCCCAAACACGCACATAGCAGTGAAAAACCTGGATCTCCTTGATGTGCACCACCAGCTAAGTAGAGTAAGGCTCTCTCTCTGCCTTCTTGTTTCAGCTCTCATAAGTGTGCCATTTTCCTCGTATTTGGGGGGTCACATGTGGTGTTTCTTGCATTTTGGTGCTTTGCATTGATTTCACTGTTTAAAATGCCCGTCAAGTTTCATGCTTCATGCTAAAGTACCCTCTGGTGTTCCTAGACGGCAAGAAGGCTGTGATGTGCCTTATGTGTGTTAGATCAACCTTGTTTAAGAATGAATTATAGTGCTGTCAACTGTGAGTTCAACATTAATGAATCAACAACATATTTTGTGTCTCTAAATTGAAACACTCTTTAAAAAAAAAGCTATACACTGATTGGTTGACAAAAATGCTGTGACCAGAGGCTGTGGCCACAGAGCCTCTGTGTTTCCTCTAAGAGCCATGGCTCAGTATTTGCTAATTCAATGTTCAGGGCACTTTATAGAATATAACTACCAAAATACCAAGAACCAAATATGTATATATTGAAAGCATATTACTATTTCCACAGGTATATTGGGCTTCCCAAGTGGCTCAGTGGTAAATAATCTACCTGCCAATACAGCAGATGTGGGTTCAGCCCCTGGGTCAGGAAGATCCCCTAGAGAAGGAAATGGTAACCCACTTCAGCAGTCTTGCTTGGAAAAATCCCATGGACAGAGGAGCCTGGCTGGCTACAGTCCGTGGAGTTGCATTGGGTTGTGTCTGACTTAGTCACTAAACAACAACAACAGGTATATTATTATAAATTACCTTCAACATACAGCAACTCAGAGCCTATTTGAAGTCCACTGATGTGGCTCAGCCTATTGATATGTTACCCTGGCAATGGAATATTACGATTTGTGCCATTCTGGCTTTGTTCTAGTCATAGAATCCTGGTGAAGAGAAGTTTTAAAGTCAGAGAGACCATTCAGTTATCAGCCATATGTCCTTGAATAAATTACTCAATCTCTCTTAATATCAGTTTCTCCATTTGTAAAATAGGACAAAGATATCTATATCATGAAGCTGTGTTTGTGTGTATGTGGTCGAAAGAGAGGGGAGTTGGAATTATTAAAAAAAAAAACAAAAACTAAATGGCATCACTTGTGCTAAAGCCCATGATGCCAAACCTAGATTTAATCCCTAATGTAATTGCAGCTTCCACCCCTACCAGAAATGCAATTTTAATCAACTCGTTTGGAATTTTCAATAAAGTGAACTGCCACGGGGGTCCTCTCCATCCCCCAGAGGAAGAAAAGATAACCTTTGCTTTTCTCTCCCCTCATCCCCTGATCTAAAGCAACCCCCTCTTTTTTTTCCTTTTGCTAATAGCTCCCTTTCCCACCTTCCTTCCTATAAAAGCCTTCCATTTTGTACAACCCCTCAAGTGCCCTTCTAGTTGCTAGATGGAATGCTTCCCAGTTCATGAATTACCTAATAAAGCCAATTTCATTTTCAAATTTGTTCAGCTAAATTTTGTTTTTTAACAGAGTTAAAGGAGATATGCATATAGTGCATGTGCCCAGCATCAATTTATTACCTGCGCTGACATTTCTTGAGCACCTTCTCTGGGTCTGTTGCTGTTCTGTGCACTGAGGGCAAATAGGTACCTGCCCCCAAGGAACTTATGGTCTAATGGTTTGTGGTAAGTACTTAGTAAATTGTTGCTATTTTTAAATTGATTTTATTAAAACTTCGTGTTTCACGTGGGTAATTATTTTATTTGTATGCTTTTTTTCTCAGAAGAGGAAGTCTGTAGCTTCTAAAAAAAACCTTCAGAAATATATTTCAGAAATACAAAAGTCATCATTTCTTTTTTTTTCTGTTTTTTTCAATTGAAGTATAGTTGATTCACAATATTGTGCCAATCTCTGTTGTACAGCAAAGTGACTCAGTTATATACACACATTCTTTATGGTTTATTACAGGGCATTGAGTATAATTCCTGTGCTATACATTAAGACCTTGTTGTTTATCCATTCGAAAGACAGAAGTTTGTATCTACCAACTCCACACTCCCAGTCCATCCCTCTCCCTCAACCCCAATCCCTTTGGCAACCACAAGTTTGTTCTATGAGTCTGTCGCTATTTTGTAAATAGGTTCATTTGTGCCATGTTTTAGAGTCCACGTATAAGTGATATCATATGGTATTTATCTTTCTGACTTTCTTCACTTAGTATGATAATCTCTAGTTGCATTCATGTTGCTGCAAATAGCATTATTTTGTTCTTTTTTATGGCCCAGTAGTATTCCATTGTATATATGTGCCACATCTTCTTTATCCATCCATCTGTCAGTGGACGTTTAAGATGTTTCCGTGTTTTGGTTATTATGAGTAGAGCTGCCATGAACATAGTTGTGCATTGTCAGGAAGCATTTAACAGGAGGCTTCCTGTGTGCTGTTTCAGATCTGTCAGGAATAATCCTCTGTTCCTTATTAATTCCTGAATACTCAGGAATTAAGAGGAGAGGCAAGCCTCTCCCGGGGCTGACGGATCCAGGCATTTCCTTCGTTAGTTTTTCAATAGGGTGATAAGTACCCTCTTCCTTCTTGTGAACCATACGGTAAAAGTGATTATTTACAACTCTCTCTTTAATATAGATCGCCTATGTTTTGTAAGTCTGGAATTTTAATCCTTATCTTTGCTGAGAATAACTACCTTGTAAGACAATATATATGCCCACACCATGTTGATTAAAACACCTTTGCTCCATCAGAGCTTTGTTCCCAGTGCCTTGCTTTCTCTTTCTCTCTAAGGCTGATTTTCTGGAGCGCAGAGACCCTTCGTGCTCATTTTCCCGCTCAGGCTTCTAAGACCCTCTCGAGAAGGCGCACTGTGCCTTCACCCCCTCCAGAGGGCGCCAGGTGCCTTCGTGAGCGACGCAAGCCCTGTGTCAAAGGACTTTATTGGTTTTCTGCGTAAACCAAGGAATATCAGCCTCTTTTTCTCACTCCTTTACTTTCTTATAGTCGACTCTGGACCACCAGGTTCCGGTCCATTAAAGGACCTCAACAGCGCATGTATCTTTTTGAATTATGGTTTTGTCCAGGTTATTCTGTCTAGTCAAGGCTATGGTTTTTCCTGTGGTCATGTATGGATGTGAGAGTTGGACTGTGAAGAAGGCTGAGCACCGAAGAATTGATGCTTTTGAACTGTGGTGTTGGAGAAGACTCTTGAGAGTCCCTTGGACTAAGAAGATCCAACCAGTCCATTCTGAAGGAGATCAGCCCTGGGATTTCTTTGGAAGGAATGATGCTAAAGCTGAAACTCCAGGACTTTGACCACCTCATGCGAAGAGTTGACTCATTGGAAAAGACTCTGATGCTGGGAGGAATTGGGGGCAGGAGGAGAAGGGGACGACTGAGGTTGAGATGGCTGGATGGCATCACCGACTCGATGGATGTGAGTCTGAGTGAACTCTGGGAGTTGGTAATGGACAGGGAGGCCTGGCGTGGTGCAATTCATGGGGTCGCAAAGAGTCGGACACGACTGAGCGACTGAGGTGAACTGAACTGAACTGAACTGATTCCTAGGAGTGGGATTGCTGGATTATACGGTAATTCTATTTTTAGTTTTCTGAAGAACCTCTGCACTGTTTTCCGAAGGGGCAGCACCCCCTGTGTGGGAGGGTTCCCTTTCCTCTACACCCTAGCATTTGTTACTTGCAGGCCACAGCCGTCATTTCTTCACTTGTTTACAGAAATTAGTGATAGAAGAAAGACTGGTGTTGAAGAAACCAGTTCACAAGGCCAGAGAAATTAATTCTTTAAAGAACTATATCAAGGGTCAGCAAAAGAAACTAAATCACCTAACTCTAATGAGATTAGAGTAGAAAAATCATTAAGACCAACACAGGGCAGTTGCTAAAGATAAGAAAGTGTTTTGTTTTTTTCATTTTTTAAAAAACAAAGCTCCCAGATATGCATAAGATGTATTAAGAGATCTCATCAGTTGGGCACAATCCTGGTACCTGAGGGCAGGGCTATATTCAAATCCTCCATTCTCAGAGTGCAATCTGGAGGAAGATTTCTACGTCTTTGAATTTCAGCTTCCTTAGCTGTTAAGTGGAGTGGATGTCAGTATTGTGATGATTAAACAACAGATGAAAGGACTTCTAAACTATAAAGTACAATCCAAGCATCATGAGTTCTTCTAAAATGTATAATAGATTAGATTTTTAATTCATAAAGTTACATATGCTGTGCCCAAGAGTAACATTCTATCTACAACACAGTTATTTGTAACATAAGAAACCCAAGTGGGGACTTCCCTGATGGTACAGTGAATAGGAATCCCCCTACCAATGCAGGGGACATGGGTTCCATCCCAGCTCTGGGAAGATTACACATGCCCCAGGGCAACTGGAGCCCACACGGGTAACTTCTGAACCCCACATGCCCTAGTCTGTGCTCCTGCAACAGGAGAAGCCACCACAATGAGAAGCCCGTGCACCACAACAAAAAAATAGCAACCCCCCACCTCTCCTCCCCGGCTCATCTCAACTAGAGAAACCTGTGCATATCAACGAGGACCCAGCACAACCAAAAATAAATAATTTTTTTTTAAAGGAAAGAAACCCAATTGAAATAATTCTTTTTTTTTCGCTGTACCATGTGACATGTGGATTCTTAGTTCCCCAGCCAGGGATCGAACTTGCATCCCCTGCATTGGAAGGCAGGTTCTTAACCACTGGATCACCAGGGAAGTCCCTGGAATAATTCTTAAGCCAACACATTTTCCTTGCTCAAAGATAACTCTCCTAGCAAGTTTCAGGCTATTTACTCAAGTATCCCATTTTTATTTTCTTAGACTTGCTAGGGTTTGCTGCTCTCTTTAAATTATCAAACTAAATAGACCTGGAAGGAAATAATCAAGACAAACTGTTTATTTGAGATCAAAGAATTGCAATTTGGGACACATAGTTTCAGGCAGCAACCCAAACAGTATCATGTGGGAAGTAAAAGTCAGCTGCTTTTAAAGGAAAAAGGGGGAGGTTTGTATTAGTGATTTTTCCCTCTGGTGATTTGCTGAGGCTATTACCAGAGGGAGGTAAAAGTGCGTTACCGTGACGTTTCAGGTCCTCTTGTAGAGTCCTTTCAGTATTTGTGGTTTGACTCAGTTCATGGTGTGACTGGGTAAGGATGTGCACAAGATCCACCTCCTTAATGGCCTCTTGGCTCCATTTAAAAACCCCTTGACATAAGTAAATGCATTTTATTTCACATTTCATATCCCCCCCTTTTTTTAAATTTTACTTTATTTTACAATACTGTATTAGTTTTGCCATACATCAACATGAATCCGCCACGAGTGTACACGTGTTCCCAATCCTGAACCCCCCTCCCACCTCCCTCCCCATACCATCTCTCTGGGTCATCCCAGTTATTTTTTCCCCTTTTGATTCAGATTTGTCTCTGAAAGCATCACTGCTTCTAGACCTGCTTTGTCTCACATCAGTGGGATGAACTTCTCCCAGAAAATTAGATCCCATGCCAGGGGGAAGTTTTAATTTCTGCTGGCTATTTCAGAGAGTCAGTGTCATAAGAATTAGGCCACATCTGACCAACAGGGAAGTATTCAGGAAAAGACTTGGGCAGTTTCATCACCCAGAAATGTCATTGTTACCTGAATGTTCAAGTGAATAAACCTTCAGTTCAGTTCAGTTGTTCAGTCATGTCCGACTCTTTGGAACACCATGGTCTACAGCACTCCAGGCCTCCCTGTCCATCACCAACTCCCTGAGATTGCTCAAACTGATGTCCATTGAGTCGGTGATGCCATGCAGCCATCTCATCCTCTATCATCCCTGTCTCCTCCCGCCCTCAATCTTTCCCAGCATCAGGGTCTTTTCCAATGAGTCAGTTCTTCACACCAGGTGGCCAAAGTATTGGAGCTTCAGCTTCAGCATCAGTCCTTCCAATGATTGATTTTCTTTAGCATTGACTGGTTGGATCTCCTTGCAGTCCAAGGCACTCTCAAGAGTCTTCTCTAATACCACAGTTCAAAAGCATCAATTCTTTGGTGCTCAGCTTTGTTTATGGTCCAACTTTCACATCTATACATGACTACTGGAAAAACCATAGTTTTGACTAGATGGACCTTTGTTGGCAAAGTAATGTCTCTGCTTTTTAATATGCTGTCTAGCTTGGTCATAGCTTTTCTTCCAAGGAGCAAGCGTCATTTAATTTCCTGGCTGCAGTCACCATCTGCAGTGATTTTGGAGTCCAAGAAAATAGTCTCTCACTGTTTCCATTGTTTGCATATCTATTTGCCATAAAGTGATGGGACCAGATGCCAGAAGCCTTACTATCATTTCAATCCATTGAGAGACCACAGTCTTGGTGTTTGTAGAAGCTCTGGAGCAGGTCTGAGTGAGGAGCAGTGTAAGTCTAACTACAAGCACACATAGCAAAATTCTAACAATCATAAATAATATTTGAAGTCCTGATCTTATCTAAGTGCCCAGAGCTGAAGACAGCCAGCTGAAAACGTTGACAGGGAACAGGGAAGCTTTGTGCTATTTTTCTAATGTTTCAAGTTCTACTTCAGATTCACCGGAAAGTTTGTGTGTGTTTTTAATATGTATTTTTTTGGCTGCACCAGGTCTTAGGTGTGGCCCTTGGGATCTTTATTTGAGGCATGCGAACTCTTAGTTGTGGCTGTGGGGCCTAGTTCCCTGACCGGGGATCAAACCCGGGCCTCCTGAGTTGGGAGCATGGTGTCTTAGCCACTGGACTACCAGGGAAGTCCTAAAATTCACTGCAAGTGTTAATCTAGGTGCAGCAGGAGGTGTTGGCTAGGGCATTCTATCAATGGCTGCCCCATGCTGCAAGGAGATAATGAAGCTCTATTTTATTATCTAATACAACCCTCACTGGGGAACCCAGGGATTCCCATTGTTGTTGGGCCAAGCCTCAAGTGGTAGATTTTGTTAATTTAGCCGTGGTCCAATAGGTCAGTATGGACTGCACCAGTTCAAGGAACAAATCCTTTCACATGGCAATCAGTGGAGAGTATATGAGGGTATAAAAAGCGGGCAGCCGAGTCTCATCTCAACCAATGAGATTTTGGCTGGATTTTTTTCTCTAACAAGAACTTGAAGTTAAGTGAAATGCTGTGGTATAAAAAGGCATTGTCCTGTCACATACCAGCTGTGTAAACACTCATAAGTCCATGGTTCTCCTTTGTAATCACATACAAAGGTGGATCCTGAAGGAGAATATAGTCTCCAGTCAAGAGTGTGACTATTCACATTTCCATTGACAGGTTATGAACTTAGGGATACGTTCTAGCCATGGATCATGCAGCCATTACAGCCTATTAAGGGGCCAGCCAACAACCATCTGGCCCTGATGCAGCAAAATGCTAAACACAGACTTGTGAGGTCACATTTCTTACAAATTTTAGTCAGCCATTTGCTTCTCGACAGAGGTAAAGGAAAAAAGAAGATCCAAGCAGGTGAAATGTTAGAGGAATAGGACTTTAGAGAAATGCTTTGTAACAGTGTCAAACAGAAACAGAGTAGAGACCATGATCTTATCATTTTACCCTGTAGACAACTTTTACCTCGATAGAGGTAAAAGAAAAAAGAAGATCCAAGCAGGTGAAACGCTAGAGGAATAGGACTTCAGAGAAATGTTTTATAACAGCTGAGGTCATCTATACATGACTACTGGAAAAACCATAGTTTTGACTAGATGGACCTTTGTTGGCAAAGTAATGTCTCTGCTTTTTAATATGCTGTCTAGCTTGGTCATAGCTTTTCTTCCAAGGAGCAAGCGTCATTTAATTTCCTGGCTGCAGTCACCATCTGCAGTGATTTTGGAGTCCAAGAAAATAGTCTCTCACTGTTTCCATTGTTTGCATATCTATTTGCCATAAAGTGATGGGACCAGATGCCAGAAGCCTTACTATCATTTCAATCCATTGAGAGACCACAGTCTTGGTGTTTGTAGAAGCTCTGGAGCAGGTCTGAGTGAGGAGCAGTGTAAGTCTAACTACAAGCACACATAGCAAAATTCTAACAATCATAAATAATATTTGAAGTCCTGATCTTATCTAAGTGCCCAGAGCTGAAGACAGCCAGCTGAAAACGTTGACAGGGAACAGGGAAGCTTTGTGCTATTTTTCTAATGTTTCAAGTTCTACTTCAGATTCACCGGAAAGTTTGTGTGTGTTTTTAATATGTATTTTTTTGGCTGCACCAGGTCTTAGGTGTGGCCCTTGGGATCTTTATTTGAGGCATGCGAACTCTTAGTTGTGGCTGTGGGGCCTAGTTCCCTGACCGGGGATCAAACCCGGGCCTCCTGAGTTGGGAGCATGGTGTCTTAGCCACTGGACTACCAGGGAAGTCCTAAAATTCACTGCAAGTGTTAATCTAGGTGCAGCAGGAGGTGTTGGCTAGGGCATTCTATCAATGGCTGCCCCATGCTGCAAGGAGATAATGAAGCTCTATTTTATTATCTAATACAACCCTCACTGGGGAACCCAGGGATTCCCATTGTTGTTGGGCCAAGCCTCAAGTGGTAGATTTTGTTAATTTAGCCGTGGTCCAATAGGTCAGTATGGACTGCACCAGTTCAAGGAACAAATCCTTTCACATGGCAATCAGTGGAGAGTATATGAGGGTATAAAAAGCGGGCAGCCGAGTCTCATCTCAACCAATGAGATTTTGGCTGGATTTTTTTCTCTAACAAGAACTTGAAGTTAAGTGAAATGCTGTGGTATAAAAAGGCATTGTCCTGTCACATACCAGCTGTGTAAACACTCATAAGTCCATGGTTCTCCTTTGTAATCACATACAAAGGTGGATCCTGAAGGAGAATATAGTCTCCAGTCAAGAGTGTGACTATTCACATTTCCATTGACAGGTTATGAACTTAGGGATACGTTCTAGCCATGGATCATGCAGCCATTACAGCCTATTAAGGGGCCAGCCAACAACCATCTGGCCCTGATGCAGCAAAATGCTAAACACAGACTTGTGAGGTCACATTTCTTACAAATTTTAGTCAGCCATTTGCTTCTCGACAGAGGTAAAGGAAAAAAGAAGATCCAAGCAGGTGAAATGTTAGAGGAATAGGACTTTAGAGAAATGCTTTGTAACAGTGTCAAACAGAAACAGAGTAGAGACCATGATCTTATCATTTTACCCTGTAGACAACTTTTACCTCGATAGAGGTAAAAGAAAAAAGAAGATCCAAGCAGGTGAAACGCTAGAGGAATAGGACTTCAGAGAAATGTTTTATAACAGCTGAGGGTCGGACACGACTGAACGACTTCACTTTCACTTTTCACTTGCATGCATTGGAGAAGGAAATGGCAACCCACTCCAGTGTTCTTGGCTGGAGAATCCCAGGGACAGGGGAGCCTGGTGGGCTGCCATCTACGGGGTCGCACAGAGTTGGACACGACTGAAGCGACTTAGCAGCAGCAGCAGCAGTGTCAAACAGAAACAGAGTAGAGACCATGATCTTATCGTTTTACCCTGTAGACAACTTGAAGGGCTAAGTGCTTAAAATCTACCAGACCAAGGAGAAATTGGTGATAAGGTGTAACTGGGCTTCCCTGGTGGCTTGGATGGTGAAGAATCTGCCTACAAAGCAAGAGACCCAAGTTCAACTCCTGTGTTGGGAAGATCCCCTGGAGAAGAGAATGGCAACCCACCCCAGCATTCTTGCCTGGAGAATTCCATGGACAGAAGAACCTGATGGGATGCAGTCCATTGTGTTGGAAAGGGTTGGACATGACTAAGTGACTAACACACATAAGTAGACTGTCCTTAAATCTGGAAGATTGAGCTCATGGAAACATATTCCACCCTTCTTTTATTTTTGGTTGCCCTGTGTCTTTGTTGCTGCACTTGGGCTTTCTCCAGTTTCAGAAAGCAAAGCAGGGGCTACTCTCTAGCTGTGAACGGGCTTCTCGTGACGGTGGCTTCTCTTGTTGTGGAGCATGGGCTCTGGGGATGTGGGCTTCGGGAGTTATGACACACCAGGCTCATTGCTCCGAGGCAGTGGACTCTTCCCAGACCAGGGATCGAACCCATGTTCTCTACATTGGCAGGTGGATTCTTATCACTGTACCACTGGAGAAGTGCCTAACCTTTTCTAACAACATTGCTACATTCTTCAATCTAATGAGGAAACATAAATATCATAACAAGCACAAATGTATAGCCTTGGGAAGGACACAACTGAATTAAATCCATTTGCCATATCTTAATGGAGAATGCAATGGCATCCCACTCCAGTGTTCTTGCCTGGAGAATCCCAGGGACAGGGGAGTCTGGAGGGCTGCCATCTATGGGGTTGTACAGAGTCAGACACGACTGAAGTAACTTAGCAGCAGCAGCAGCCATATCTTAAAAGGCCCTCTGTGGTGGTGCTGGTTTAGTTGCTAAGTAGTGTCCGATTCTTGCCACGCCACGGACCACCAGGCTCCTCTCTCCATGGGATTTCCCAGGCAAGAATATTGTAATTGTTGCCATTTCCTACTCCAGAGGATCTTCCAGACCCAGGATCAAACCCATGAACCTATATCTCCTGCATTTCAGGCAGATTCTTTAACCCTGAGCCACTGGGGAGCAAATCAAAACATTCAGGAACAGTTTGGATACTTTTCCTGTTTTTTTTAAAGGATGTATAGCACAAGCTAATTGTGCCTTCTTGGAGGCCTTAAAAATATTTCCTGGGTCTTCCCTGGTGATGCAGTAGATAAGAATCTGCCTGCCAATGCAGGGGACACAATTTCAATCTTTGGTCCAGGAAGACCCCATATGCCACAGAGCAATTAAGCCCACGCATCACAACTAAAGAGCCTGTGCTCTCGAGCCCAAGTGCTGCAACTGCTGAAGCCCGCGTGCCTAGAGCCTGTGCTCTGCATCAAGAGAAGCCACAGAAGTGAGAAGCCCTCCCACTGCAACAAAGAGCAGCCCCTGCCTACCAAAATTAGAGAAAGTCCACGCAGAAAGCAACAAAGACACGGCGCAACCAACAGTAAATAAATAAAACAATCAAAAAAAATTCCCCAACAGTATTATCTCATTTATCACAGCCCAGTGGGTCATCTGATGAGTCATTGCCACCAGGAGTCTTTACATGGACTCTGGCAAGACAGGTCTTCTTTGAGGGCCATACCATAGATTAGTTAAAGGGCTAAAAATACAGCTATTATCAGCTCAATAAGACCTTTATGCACTGCCTTCAATTGGGCTTCTTTGATCACTTCCATTAGATCCTCTTTGAGCATGTAGACAAAATTTAATAAAATCTTTCAGGTTGGGTGGCTCATAAGGTGGCTGTTCTCACAGCATGATCAACCAGATTACTTCCTTTGGTTTCATTTGAATTTAATTTGAATGCCCAAGCACCTTCATGATGACCAGGACAGATGGAAGTTGGATTGATTCCAACAAATCATTCACCCAATTTCCATTCTTAATCTGGTTTCCTGGAATCTTTGTTTCCAAAGTGCCAAAGTTAGAAACTACCACAAAGTGACTGTCTGTATAGATATTCACAGTTTTACCTTCATTTTGGGTGTGCAAATGCACTTGAAGCATGGAGCCCTGTGTGCCGGGCTGAAGTAGCAGTGGTCACTGGAGCTTCTTCAATTTCTTCAAAGGAGGAAGCGATTGCGTACAATGTTTTCCTTTGCCATTGTTCATATAAGAAACATCAGTTAAAAAAAAAAAAAAAGAAACATCAGTAAACTTAAACTTAAGTAAATTTAAATTTCAGTGTTAGCTAGGTATTTCTTGTAAGTCATCTCCGAAGATTAATAACTGATCAGTCAGGGTTAGACAGTCATGAGGAGTTTGGTCAGTAGGTAAAAGGAGAAGGTTTGTAGGGTTAAGGTTGTTGCGCTGGGAAAGGGTTTTGTGAGACGTTAGTAACAGCATTTCACGTGAGGTAACGTGGCTTACAGGAAGGCATTGAGTGTGATAAGAACTGAGCAAAGTTTCTTCTGCTCGGGGAACATAGATGATGAGTGGACAGCCCATAACCATTTCCTGAGTTGATATTGTAGAGCTGCTTTTGAAATAGCTCTCAGGCACAGGGGAAGACCTCTGGCTACAGGGTCTAATTATTGACTGCAATGACCAAGGACTCAGTGTTGACCTTTGTGCCTTTTTGTAAACACTCCTAAGGCATTCTCCTCCCTTTCCTACACAAAGAAGGGGAAAAGGAAGCTGGTAACTGCTGCTGCTGCTGCTAAGTCTCTTCAGTCGTGTCCAACTCTGTGCGACCCCAGAGACGGCAGCCCACCAGGCTCCCCCGTCCCTGGGATTCTCCAGGCAAGAACACTGGAATGGGTTGCCATTTCCTTCTCCAATGCATGAAAGTGAAGAGTGAAAGGGAAGTCACTCAGTCGTGCCCGATTCCTAGCGACCCCATGGACTGCAGCCCACCAGGCTCCTCCGTCCATGGGATTTGCCAGGCAAGAGTACTGGAGTGGGGTGCCATCGCCTTCTCCGAAACTGGTAACTAAGAAGACCTAAAGCAGATGCTCTGAGGACTTCCCTGGTGGTGCAGCGGATAAGAATCTGCCTGCCAATTCAGGGGACATGAGTTCGATCCCTGGTATGGGAAGATTGCACATGCGTCAGGGCAATTAAGCCCATGCACTGCAACTACTGAATCTGCTCTCTAGAGCCCCAGAGCCACCACTGCTAGAGCCCGCATGCTCTAGGGCCCTGAGCCATAGCTAACGAGCCCATGTAACCTAACTACTGAGCCCAAGGGCTACCACCACTGAAGCCTCTGAGCCTAGAGCCTGTGCCTCGAAACAAGAAAAGCCACCGAAATAAGAAGTCTGTGCACCGCAAAGAAGAGTAGCTCCTGTATATTGCAACTGGAGAAAGTCCAGAACAACCAAAAATAAAATAAATAAACAAATAAATAATTTTTAAAAATAAAGCAGGTGGCTTAAGAAGTTTGATTTTCAGGATCTGGAGAGTCATAAAGGTGTTTTCTTCCCAATTTAAAGGATCTAGTCTTTCAGCTTTGAGCAATGTATAAAGAGAGTAGGCTATTAAGGAAAAATAAGGTATCCAGTTCCCATAGTATCCAGCCAGACTCTCAAATCCTTGTTGTTGTCTTTTGGTCTGTGGCTACTGGAAATTTAAGACAATGAATCCTGCTGCTGCTAAGTCGCTTCAGTCGTGTCCGACTCTGTGCGACCCCATAGACAGGAGCCCAACAGGCTCCCCTGTCCCTGGGATTCTCCAGGCAAGAACACTGGAGTGGGTTGCCATTTCCTTCTCCATTGTGTGAAAGCGAAAAGTGAAAGTGAAGTCGCTCAGTCGCATCCGACTTCTAGCGACCCCATGGACTGCAGCCTACCAGGCTCCTCCATCCATGGGATTTTCTAGGCAAGAGTACTGGAGTGGCTTGCTATTGCCTTCTCCGANGAGTGGGTTGCCATTTCCTTCTCCATTGTGTGAAAGCGAAAAGTGTAAGTGAAGTCGCTCAGTCGCATCCGACTTCTAGCGACCCCATGGACTGCAGCCTACCAGGCTCCTCCATCCATGGGATTTTCTAGGCAAGAGTACTGGAGTGGCTTGCTATTGCCTTCTCCGACAATGAATCCTATTAGGGTCTAAAAGGAGTCCTTATCTGATATCAGGTATCCTAGGTATTTGGAGAAGGCAATGGCAACCCACTTCAGTACTCTTGCCTGGAAAATCCCATGGACAGAGGAGCTTGGGGGGCTGCAGTCCATGGGGTTGCTAGGAGTTGGACACGACTGAGCGACTTCACTTTCACTTTTCACTTTCATGCATTGGAGAAGGAAATGACAACCCACTCCAGTGTTCTTGCCTAGAGGATCCCAGGGACGGGGGAGTCTGGTGGGCTGCCGTCTCTGGGGTCGCACAAAGTTGGACACAACTGAAGTGACTTAGCAGCAGCAGCATCCTAGGTACTTAACTGGCATTTGAACAACTTGTAGTTTCTCTTTAGAAACCTAATGGACTATAGTTGCTAATGGCTTGAGGAGACTGATGCCATTTTGCTTACTTGTTTCCTTAGAAAAGGAACAGAGAAGAAGCTTATCAACATGTTGGAAGAGGGTAGATAGACCCTTGTGGAAAAAATGATGTCTACTAAATCACTGTTTAGAATCTGGGAAAAGTAGAAAGGGCTTTCAGTCTAGCTAGGTGTATTGTTGTTCTTCCCACATGAAAGCAAATAAAAATTGACTTTCAGAATCCATGGGATGCTGCAAAAGGCACCACAGAGGTCTTCTATGGTGAAAAACTTACCCTCTCTAGGTACTGAGAGGGTAATGAGAGTTAGGGGCGGTCAAATGATGAGGGATAACGATGTTCTAAATAGCCCTCGAATCTTGGATGGATCTCTATCTTCTTCCTTGGATTTCTTCATAGGGAAAATGGATGTAAAACAAGGGCTGGTGCAGGGACTCTGGGGCCTTGTGTCTTATATTCCCTTGTGATTGGTTTGAAGAGAAGTGAAGCGAAAGCTGCTCAGTTGTGTCCAACTCTTGGCAACCCTATAGAATATACGGTCCATAATACTGGCCAGAATACTGGAGTGGGGAGCCGTTCCCTTCTCCAGGGGATCTTCCCAACCCAGGTCTCCTGCATTGTAGGCTGTTTCTATACCAGCTGAGCCTCGAAGGAAATTCCTGCCCAGGCCTCGGGAGTTAAAGGATATTGATTAATGCTTGGAAGAAGTTTACCAGGATCAATCTGAATTTGAATTGGGGGAGCTGGATGAATCCACGCAATGTTAGTTGTGGATTTTGCCCAGCATTTCTCAGGGACTTCTTTGAGGAGTTTTAACTTTCGGTTCTTTCAAGCTTGTCCTAATGGTAAAAACTGCTAATAATAGAACTGAGGAGCTGGCATGCCATGAGTTGTCCAGCAAGCTGAATCAATCTCGAGAATAATTTCCCATTTTGAGAAAAAGAGATGAGAGCGTGATATTCTTGCAGTAAAAAGGAAGAAAAAAGAGGAATGAGGCTTTTTTCTTTCCCTTTCCTGAGAACAAAGAAGATAAAGAGAACAGTGAGCAGGCCTGAACACTCCTAGTTTTTTTTTTTTTTTTTCTTTAACTGCTCCTAACTGCATGTCTGTAATTAAGTTTGCTTTGCCCTCTAACTCTGTAGGATCTACACTTTGCACCTATTTCCCTTTGTGAAGTGAAGTTGCTCAGTCGTGTCTGACTCTTCGCAACCCCATGGACTATAGCCTATCAGGCTCCTCCGTTCATGGGATTTTAGGCTAAATACATCTTGTATCTGGTGTTTACCCTTACAACACCCTTAGCCTTGTAGTTACATATCAAAAAGAAGGCCGCAGAACTACTGAACTGCTAGACTCACAGGATTACTTATGCCAGTCTATGACTGTCTTGTAAAGGGCAGGAGGAAGAAATCAGGATCCAAACACTTTTGTTCCTCATCACCGTCTCCTGACTGCGAGCCCTCAGCTTATATAAGCCCCCAGACTCCTTGTGGAGGCCAGGAGAGGGGGATGAACAGTCCTTGTGGCACAAGCCTACTGTGCTTCCCCTCTCCACCAGCTGAGAAATAAAGCCACCTTTCTATTCCCTCCAAATGCCGCTTCTGCACTTTTTATTTGGCTTCAGTGAGCAGAAAAAGCCAAGATTTTGGCCAGCAACAATATTTCCCTAAAACGGTCTCTTTCTGGGAAGTTGACAGGAGCAGAACTGACCAGAGGTAAGGAATGATTGTCCTGGAGGGAGCCCAGTTGGAAAGGAAAGGGAGCGGACTTGTAAAATATGGAAGGTTTTCAGGATATTCTCACCATTTGAATTATCTCAGTGCTCGGAGGAAAGGGTTGGGACTGGTGGGGTTGAGCACAGACAGTGTGTCTCCAGTGTCAGTGAAGACAAGAAGGAGCTCACTTCCAATCATAAGTGAATTGTCACCCAGTTTGTTGTTGGAGCAAGCACAGTCCACAAGAAGAACTAAAGGCTTAACTTGGGACGATTGTTTAAAGTGTTTTAGTTTAAGGCAATCCTTTTCCCAATGGCCAGGCTTCTTATTCAAATGGCAGACATTTTTAGAGTTTAAAGGCTTTTGATTTAGTTTGTTGAAGCCTCTGGGAGGAGTCTGATAGCTGTTGAACCAGTAAATTAAGATTTTAGTGGTCTTTAGTTTACTTGAATTGTGAATGAAAAAAGTGAAAATGTTAGTTGCTTAGTCCTGTCCAACGCTTTGCGACCCCATGGAGCCCGCCGGGCTCCTCGGTCTATGGAATTCTCCAGGCAAGAATACTGGAATGTGTAGCCATTTCCTTCTCCAGGGGATCTTCCTGACCCAAGAATAGAATCTTAGTCTCCTGCATTGCAGGCAGAGTCCAATAGGTTTGCCAAATTAACCAAATCAGGAGTTGCCATGAAGTCAGGCTCACTTTGCCCGAATTGAGATCTTCACCTGGGCCATATATGAACAGGGAGTTAAAGACTCTATTATCTAAACAGAGTCCAACGGTTTCCTTAGAAACAATTTCAAGTCTGTTGTAGTATCATGCACAGGTTTGTTAGTCCTTGAGTGGATGCTTTGATTTTGTTCCAATCAACAGGTGTTAGGAAGGCCTGAGAAATGGCTTCATATAAAATTTTGCTATTTCTTGGGCTTTAGAGCTATCAGCTGGCAGGATACATTGCAGATCCTTCAAAGGAGGATTCTAGCCAGCTTTAGCCATCCAGTGTTGGGCCAGATCCCTCAACAAAACTGATAAAAGATCAGGAAACAAAGGCTCATAGGTTTGAATGACAATGTTAAATTCCTTTGTAAAATGATGAGGGTCTGCAGTCACCTCGGAAAGTTCTTTGACTATAGCTAGCAACTCTTAGTCCAAAGTATATAACGTACATTTTAAAAGATGCCCTCATCACTAGGTTTTGATTTAAATGTACAGGTTTTCTATTTATTTTTCAGCTGCGCTGCACAGCTTGCAGGATCTTAGTTCTCTGCCCAAGGATGCAAGCCGCGCCCCCTGCAATGGAAGCGGGGAGTCCTAACCACTGGACTGCCAGGGAATTCCCTAAACGAGTTTGAATTGGTTGAATGAAAGAGATTGGGGGTGGAGGCTGAAGAAGGGGGCCTCAAGGTTTGGGGGGTAAAGTGGGAGTTCAGCAAGGGAAGACGAAAAGGAGGGAGATGGGGGTAGATGCGGAGGACAGACTTGAGCAGGGAGGGGTGTCAGAGTTATGTCTTTTGTAATTGAGAAATCTTTTCAGAAAGTTTAGAATTTGTATCTTGGAAGGAAGTTGTTTTGCTGTATCTCACTGTTCATTGAACCCAGGGTAGGCAAGGCGCGAGCAGGGAAGCAGGAAAAAAACTCAAGGAGCTGCAGACCTTATTCTCTTCTGACCGCTAGAGCAGCCATTGCCCCAGAACGCTGTATTCTCTCCTCTCGCGGCTGACCCAGCAGACGCAGCCATAATGCAGCCTCGAGGGCGTTTCAGGTGGAGCTTATGTAAGTTCACAGAACAAAAGCGCCCCGTGGCCAAGCGGGTTCATTGGGACACGCATGCGCAGTGCTACAAATGCGCTCACCCATTACATAATCATTATTTACCAAACGTGGGCAAGAGCAAGAGGCTGTGGGGTGAGAGCCTGATCACCACGGTCTTGGCTAACTTAGTCTTTCCCTACGGATTGGGATTTCCCTGATAGCTCAGTTGGTAAAGAATCTGCCTGCAATGCAGGAGACCCCTTTTTGATTCCTGGGTTGGGAAGATCCCCTGGAGAAGAGATAGGCTACCCACTCCAGTATTCTGGCCTGGAGAACTCCATGGACTGTATAGTCCACGGGCCACAAAGAGTCAGACACGACCGAGGGACCCGAGGGACTCTCACTTCACAGAATTGATTGGGGATCAAAGAATTGCAATTAAGGTCACGTAGATTCTGGTAGCAACCCAAACAGTGTCCTGCTGGGAAGTGAAAGTCAGGAGCTTTTAAAGGCAGAGAAAGGAGGTTCATATTGGAAAGAATTTTAAGTGGAATTGGAGGCAGAAGTTAGGCTAAACAGGTTAGGGTGCAGAGGCTAACACTAGAGGGCGGGGAAAGCTCAGCTCATGATTGTGATAGGTTTCAGGTGTTCTTGCAGAGGCCTGTGAATATTTGTGGTTTGGCCCAGCTCAAAAGGTCATAGTTCCATCTCTGTGTAAGATTCACCTTGTTAATGGCCTCCAGGCTCCATTTTAAAACTCCATGCTATCAGTGAATTCATTTTCTTTCACAGGAGAAATGGAATGTTTCCTGCCGTATCAGTAAACAAGGATGTCACAGCCATCAGTAATTGCAGTCCTCCACGGTGAGCTGGTCATCCCTGAAGGAACTCAGGCAGGAGAGTAATGCCTGCCATCCCGCAGCCATTCCTGACAGTGAACCCGGAGGAGCTCAGGATGTGAAGAGCACTGGATACCGGCCCCAAATAGCTGAGGTGCATGCCAAAGGAATGGTGTCAGTGAGCCCAGCCTCTTGCATTCCATACACAGAAATGCGCTAAATTCCTTAACCTGGGTTATCTGGTTTTCTTTAATTTACAAAAAATCTGCCCTTTGTTGCAAAACATCTGTATAACCTGGCTCTTCCCCAACATACACACCTCCCTCCCCCCCTCCCCCCCTTACCCCCCCCTACTCTCAGAGTCACTCTCTCAGGATCACTTAAGATGCTACCTCTAAAAATTTCCACCAAATGAAACATAACTGTCAGGTTGCAGTATTTTTTCAGTTGAAACACATTTCACAAAACCTTACTAAGGTCATTCCCACTCTAAGGTTATAGGATACAGTACTAGGCATGTGGCCAACTATGTAAAATTAAACTGTTTTAGTTACATTTCAGAAGGGAGAGAGGACATGACTTATCATGTAATATGGATTAAATTTTAAAATTGAGGTTCACATGACCCCCTCTTTGGTTTTGATTAACTTGTTGGAGCAGCTCACAGTACTCAGACACACAGTCTACTTACTATTTACTGGTTTACTACAAAAGAATAAGATAAAGGATACAGATGAACATCAATATGGAATAGATGCACAGGGCAGGGTATGTGGGGAAGGATGTGGATTTTCTCAGAAGCACCACTCTTCCACACTTTCAGGTGTTTGCCTGGAGTTAAACTCTCCTAATCCAGTACTTTTGGGATTTTGTATGGGGGCTCCAAAATCACTGCAGATGGTGACTTGCAGCCATAAAATTAAAAGATGCTTATTCCTTGGAAGGAAAGTTATGATCAACCTAGACAGCATATTAAAAAGCAGAGACATTACTTTGCCAGCAAAGGTCTGTCTAGTCAAGGCTATGGTTTTTCCAGTGGTCATGTATGGATGTGAGAGTTGTACTATAAAGAAGGCCAAGTGCCAAAGAATTGATGCTTTTGACCTGTGGTGTTGGAGAAGACTCTTGAGAGTCCCTTGGACTGCAAGGAGATCCAACCAGCCCATCCTAAAGGAGATCAGTCCTGGGTGTTCATTGGAAGGACTGATGTTGAAGCTGAAACTCTAATACTTTGGCCACCTGATGCAAAGAGCTGACTCGTTTGAAAAGACCCTGATGCTGGAAAAATTGAGGGCAGGAGAAGGGGACGACAGAAGGTAAGATGATTGCATGGCATCACTGACTCAATGGACATGGGTTTGGGTGGACTCTGGGAGTTGGTGATGGACAGGGAGGCCTGGCATGCTGCAGTTCATGGAGTCACAAAGAGTCGGACACGACTGAATGACTGAACTGAACTGATGAAGGCTTTCTCATATAGGCATGATTGATCATTCATTTCATTTCTAGCCCCTCTCTCCTATCTGGAGAATAGGAGGTGAGGCTGAAAAGTCCAAGCTTCTATTCATGGCTTGGTCTTTCTGGTGATCAGCCCTGTGAGGGGCTCACCAACAGTTGCCTCATTAGAAGCAACTAGCGACACTGCTGTTACCCAGGAAATTCCAAGGGATTTATCAACTCTGTTAGGAACCAGGGTCAAGGACCGAATATTAAAACAAAAATGCTCCTAGTGCTCTTACCACTTAGGAAATTATAAGAATTTTAGGAGATCTGTGTCAAGAACAGTGTGTGGGGCAGGGTGGTGAAAGAGACTGATGCGTATTTTATGATCCCATAGCTATAAAACAGTTTCTTTGTAAGCAGTATTTTACTGTTTAAGGAAATTTGTTTTAACCAAAAGTTTCGGACTTACTAAGTTTGTAAATAGTGTTTAAAATGCTTTGAATGATCTGTCTTGTTAGACTTTTAGCATTGGTGCATGGGTAGATGTAGCATTTGCCACTCTCATTGTGTGAATACTCCCATTATGGTCAATTTCAAGCTACCTACATATGTCACTGAAGCTGAAGTAGAAATCTGATATTAGCAACTTTAACAAATTATGTATCAATTTAAACACAAGTAACCACGTTTTGTTTTCCTGAGCACAAAATCCTCCCTTACCATTAAAAAACAAAACAAAATAAATTCAAATGAATACAGCTGGAGTAGGGGAGCAGTCAGTCAGAGATAAATGTGTGAATGGAAAACTTTAAATTTGTTTTTCTGAATCTCACCATCTTTAAAACCAGCATACCAACTAGAAATCTGATAAATCCATTCAGGTAAAGGACATAGGAACAAGATGTAACATGGACAATTTACTGTGATTTGACATTGATTATATTTAAATCACTCAATAGGCAAATTTTAAGCAAGATAGGAAAGGCAGGACCAAATTTAGCAAATCTGTGGGAGGTTTTAGGACAAGATGTTCTTCCCACTGCAGCACTGAATTCCCAGCACACCTACACAAAAAGGTACACGTAGTTTCCACCATCCTTCCATGCCATTACAATGGTATGCATGAATTACTTGGCTGATGCTCTCAAGAGCATCAACAATGTCACAAAGAGACCCAAATGCCAAATTCTTATCAGGCATTGTTTCAAAGTCATTGCCCGGTTTCTAACTGATGCTGAAGTATGGTTACATTGGTCACTTTGAAGTCATTGATGATCACAGAGCTGGGAAAATTGTGAAACTTATGGGTGGTTAAATAAATGTGGAGTGATCAATCCTAGATTTGGTGTGCAACTCAAAGGTCTAGAAATATGGCAGAATAATCTGCTCTATCCTGTCTGTCTGGTTTCATTGTACACTAAGTCCCCTACATACAAACAAGTTCCATTTTGAGAGCACGTTCATAAGTCTAATTTGTTTATAAGTCAAACAAATCAGCCTAAGTACCCAGTTAACACAATCAGCTATATAGTACTGTACTGTAACAGATTTATAATACTTTTCATACCAATAATGCATAAAAACAAACACAAAAAATGAAAACATTTTTAATCTTATGGTATAGTACCTTGAAAAATAACAGTAGTACAGTTAGCATTCAGGGGCTGGCACTGAGCAAGAAGAGTTACTGACTGGAGGAGGGAGTAGAGATGGGAGATGGTAAAATTGAAGGATTATCAGCAATAGGAGGTGGAGGGCAAGCTGCAATTTCATTCATGCCTGATGCTGATGGAACACCCGCTTGCCTCTTTGAAAGTTCACAGCTTGATGTTTCGTATGTAGGGGACCTACAGTACTGATGGACTCAACTGGTATCATGGATGAAGAAGAAAGATGAAAACACACAGAAGGGAAAATCCTAGGATTCTTTTTCTAGGAATGTAGCGTACACATACAGATAAATCACTTCAATGGCGGGGGTCGGGGGGACGGAATACATTTCAATGGGAGAAAGTACATCTGGGAGGATTCTAATTTCCAGCTTTCTCCACCTCTCTATTCCCATCTTAACCTTTCCACAGAGTAGAACAGCATTGCCTTGGCTGCTCAGGGAAATAAACACGGTAATAGTGGTGCCAACTGAAAACAATGCTGCTAAAATCTACCCCCGCTCCAAGACATGTGGATCTGACATCTAGTGACTTTGTTCTGGTTTGTAACATACCCTCTTAGTCTTCAGGAAACCTTTGCTCAGGAACAGCCACATCAGTCTTAATAGTATCTTGGACCTTGGCTCCTGAGTACCATTCAGATCTCACATGGCTGAACTATTACGTATTCAGATCTGTCTCAGACTTGCCATTCCACATCCATAAAGTGGCTCAATCTCCTCTTGACTTCCAACCAAATGATGGTCTCAGTACTCTCCTCTCTGGCAGAGATGAAGGTTCGTGTTATGTTATATATCCAAACGTGATATTGTATAAAGTATGAGTCATACCTAAACTGGTTAATAAGTACCTACCAATGAAGCCTCAAGAGAGAGGAGGCAAGGGTTAAGACATTAGAATGATAATACAGAGAGACACTGCTGGGTTTTCTCCTTTCTGTACTTCATTCGTTACTTTCTGGAACTTTGTTGCAAGAGCATATGAATTTTGTCAAATCCTTTCATAGGAAATTTCTTACTTTTCGTAAATCAAAGAAATTTAAAGTCAGAAGAAATTTTAAATCTCACATAGCTCACTTTTCCTTGGAGTTTGGGCATTCTATTCACAACATACCTAGTCCAACACCGATTGCCTCTAGCTCTTGTCTAGACATGTCACATGTTGTCTAGATATGTCAACTCTTGTCTAGATGTGGCAACTGTTGGCTCACTCCTATGGTAAGTGTAATTAGTATATGCCACTGCGTGCTACCCTTTAGGGACATCCTCAGATCATCTTCCAGGGAGGAGGTCTACCACCATAAGTTCGGTCTAAAGATCCTGTTATACAGAGTGAAGTAAGTCAGAAAGAAAACAAATATTGTATATTAACGCATATATTCAGAATCTAGAAAAATGGTACTGATGAACCAGTACCAATGATACTGATGAATATTTGCAGGGCAGACACAGAGAACGGACTTGTAGACACAGCAGGGGAAGGTAAGAGTGGGACGAATTGCAAGAGGAGCACTGAAACATATGTATTACCATACATAAGACAGCTAGCTAGTGGGAAGTTACTGTACAACGTAAGGAGCTCAAAACACTTCTCTGTAAAAACCTAGAGGGGTGAGATGGCATGGTGGGGGGTGGGAGGTTCAATAGGGAGGGAACGTATGTATACTTATGGCTGATTCATGTTGTTGTGTGGCAGAAACCAATACAACATTGTAAAGCAATTATCCTCCAAGTATAAAAACAATAATAATTTTTTAAAAAGACTTCACCTTCTAATACAAGGGGTACGGGTTTGACCCTGATTGGGGCGCTAAGATCCCACATGCCTCACCACCAAGAAACAAACATAAAACAGAAGTAATACTGTAACTAATTCAATAAAGACTTTAAAAATGGTCCCCGTTTAAAAAAAAACAAACAAGATGGGATGAAATCTAAGAATACATGAAAATGAGATATGACTTTGAGGCGATACAAGTTGATAATAATGGCTCTGGACAACATTTTACTGAGTATTACTATATATCAGGGGTCAAGACACATTGAAGTTCTTTATATTTATTAGGCATTTATTTCTCACAACAATCTTATGAAGAATATTGTCCCCCCTTTCCCTGTGGAAACTGAGGCACAGAGTAACTAATCCAGTCATGCAACTAGTAAGTCAAACAGCTAGGGTTTGAGTCCACTTCATTTGGCTCTGGAGCCTGGGCCCTTAAGTGTGTGCCCATGTTAAGTTGCTTCAGTCATGTCTGATTCTTTGCAACGCTATGGACTGTCCAGGCTCCTCTGTCCATGGCGTTCTCCAGGCAAGAATATCAGAGTAGGTTGCCATGCCTTCCTCCAGGGGATCCTCCTGACCCAGGGATCGAACCCACGTCTCTCACGTCTCCTGCATTGGCAGGCAGGTTCTTTACCCCTAGCACCACCTGAGAAACCTATACTAGACTATCTCAATAACTAAGAATACCTAAATCATGTGCCAGGTGTTCTTTACTCACTTAATCCTCATGTTAACGGTCTTAGAAGGCATGTGCTATTACAGATCAACTCAGTAACTTGCCCAGGTTCACACAGTTACTGCTAAGTCTACTGCTAAGTCGCTTCAGTCGTGTCCGACTCTGTGCGACACCAAAGACGGCAGCCCACCAGGCTCCCCTGTCCCTGGGATTTCCAGGCAAGAACACTGGAGTGAGCTGGCATTTCCTTCTCCAGTGCAAGAAAGTGAAAAGTGAAAGTGAAGTCGCTCAGTCGTGTCCGATTCTTTGCCACCCCATGGACTGCAGCTCCTCCGTCCATGGGATTTTCCAGGCAAGAGTACTGGAGTGGGGTGCTATTGCCTTCTCCAAGTGAATACTAAAGTTGGAATTCAACTCCAGGTAGCCAGGCTCGAGGTCGGATACTCTTCTCTACTATTCTAAATCCTCTTGCTGCTATGCTCCATGATGATGACAGGGCCAGATACAGAACTTCGTTAAGCGCAGGGAAGGCAAAAGATAAGGTGGGCAAGAATAAGACAGGCTTGAGCTGGTGATAATGTGGAGGGCAATTTTTTATTTTGTTGGCCAGGTTGCACAGCATGTAGAATCTTAGTTCCCCAGCCAGGGATCAAACCTGTGCTCCCTGCAGTGGAACCGTGGTGTCTTAACCACTGGATTGCCAGGGAATTCCACCATGGAGGGAAATTAGATACCATGCTAACTGGTGTCTATGACACTCAGAGGACTCTCAATCCCATTTCTTCTTGCTAAGGACCACAGAAAAGACAAGTTCTTTTTAAACAGATGGAGCCTCAACAATCAGAGAGAAGGGCCTCCCTGCAGGGCATTCAGGAAGCTCTTCTGTGCTGAAAAGTGAAAGTGAAGTCGCTCAGTCGTGTCCGATTCTTTGCGACCCCATAGACTATAGCCTACCAGGCTCCTCTGTCCATGGGATTTCCCAGGCAATAGTACTGGAGTGGATTGCCATTTCCTTCTCCCAGGGATCTTCCCAAACCAGGGCTTGAACCCGGTTCTCCCGCATTGTAGACAGACGCTTTACCGTCTGAGCCACCAGGGAAAGGAGAAATTATTTATTACATAAATAAACAATGTGAAAGTGAAAGTCGTTCAGTCCACTTCGACTCTTTCTGATCCCATGGATTGTAGCCCGCCAAGCTCCTCTGTCCAGGGAATTCTCCGGGCAAGAATACTGGAGTTGATAGCCATTCCCTTCTTCAGGGGCTCTTGCTGACCCAAGGATCAACCCCAGGTCTCCCTCATCCCAGGCAGATTCTTTACTAAGGAAGCCACTTGGAGTCTTCTCTTTTTTCTTCAAATTTAGTTTCCCAAGAAGTAGCAGGGCTGAGATTTTCTGTTGTCCAAAAAATCTTACAAGGCCAGTGCGCTCGAGAGCAGGGAATATGTCTGCCTTTTATTTTTTTATTCCCCAGGGTCCATGACGGTGTGAGGCACATTCCTTTCAAAGTAAGTTTGGTGCCTGGAAGCCAAAGAATGTGTTAACTACTAACTTCAAGCGTGGGTGCATGGGAGACGGTTAAGAAACTGGGCCTGCTCAGACACAACACATCCCCAGGAAATTCCAATTTCACAAGGAAATTTCTTTCTGAAGAAATCTCTTTACTTGGAACAGAATGCTTTCTTGCGTTTTTCCAATATCGAGATAGCACGAATTCATGAAAGCTGATCCAGTCTGCTCTACAGGCTGGGTCTGCTATCGACAGACAGCTGCACTGGGCCAAGGAGGCCAAGTTCGTCCTCTGCCAGTATCAGACTTGGCTCTAGGGGAGCCCCTGTAAGCGGAAAGACTGATGACCGCCTCTTTGTCTCTGCTCTGTTTCTCCTACCCCCTCGCTCCCCTCCCAAGCTACTCGATCCAAGGGTCGCCTCTCGCTCATCCCCGAGTCTGAGGACTTCTGCCCACGGCATCCTTCCATAGGTAGATCACCAATCCACACGACCTACAGCGTGGCCTTCCTCCTCCGCCACTCGGCAAAACGTGCCTCGCCCCGCCCCTCCGGACGCGCCCTGATTGGCTCCCGCGGGCGAGGGCGCCCGCTGATTGGCTCGCGGGCCACCGCGCGGTGACGCTGCGTTCACCTACTCGGCCTGGTACCCATGGGGACGCCCGCCAGGGCCGCGCGTGGGGACCGGGACCTCGCCTGCTGATTCAGGCGGCGCGGCTTTGCGGCTCTCGGTTCACAGCCCGGCTCCCCCGGCTGGGGAGACCGTCGCAGGAGCGCCGGGCCGAGGGGTGGGGGTTTTGGGGGGGTGGCGCCGGGAGGTCCTTGGGGCGCAAGCTGGGGGAGGTGTGTAGGGCTGGGAGGAGAGCGGGGGCGCCCGGCGGCTCCGGGTAGCCCGGGGACATGGCGCGGCCGGACGATGAGGAGGGGACCGCGGTGGCGAACGGACACCCGCCCGCGAACGGATACCTGCCGGTCCCGGGGGAGGCGCCGGCCGGAAAGGTGAGCGCGGAGACGCTGAACGGGCCCACGGCCAGCTGTCTGGCCTTGGACGGGGTTTCGCGGGACAGCCCCAAGGCCACCGCCTCGGGAACCCCGGACGGGCCGAAGACTCCGCTGGCCCCGGAGGAGGAGACCCAGGCCCGGCTGCTGCCCAAGGACCCGGGCGACGAGACCCCGGGGGGCGAGGGCACGCTGGTGCCGCGGATCGCGCTCTCCCCGAGGCGCTTTGTGGTGCTGCTGATTTTCAGCGCCTACTCCCTGGTGAACGCCTTCCAGTGGATCCAGTACAGCATCATCAGCAACGTCTTCGAGGGCTTCTACAACGTCTCCTCGCTGCACATAGACTGGCTGTCCATGGTGTACATGCTGGCCTACGTGCCCCTCATCTTCCCGGCCACCTGGCTGCTGGATACCAGAGGCCTGCGGCTCACCGCCCTGCTGGGCTCCGGCCTCAACTGCCTGGGCGCCTGGATCAAGTGCGGCAGCGTGCAGCAGCATCGCTTCTGGGTCACCATGCTGGGCCAGTGCCTGTGCTCTGTGGCCCAGGTGTTCATCCTCGGCTTGCCCTCCCACATCGCTTCAGTGTGGTTTGGGCCCAAGGAGGTGTCCACAGCTTGCGCCACCGCTGTGCTAGGGAATCAGGTAAGGACTGGGTGATAGGTGAAAATCGAATCCTGAAGGACCAGATAAAACGGTTTAGGCCGCGGGGTCTAGGAATATGGATGAACCCTTGGGAGGCATCCCATAAAGGAAGGAGAGGAGATGAGTAGTCACAAAATAGGAAGCAGTCTTGGATGAAAGAGGGGTTTTGGTTTATTTGTGGAAACAGAACTTTCAAAACCAGTTTTAAAAGACTACCTTGTCATCTCTGAGAATTACCTATAAAGTAATTAATGGTATATGCCCATAAATGCATAACACTTGTGAGTGGAGCAGTGGATGAGACTAAGGTAGGTATTATTTTTGTCACCAGTGTATTCTTTGCAAAAGGAAGGTGTTGGATTCAAAGAAGTTTGTTCTTAGTTTGAGTGGTCAATGTGAACAACTTCTGTTTAATTTTATGTATTAGCACTCAGTGGAGTGCCTGGTACATAGCAGACGTTTATAAACGATTGCCAAATGTTCTAGTGATAAGGACCTCACAGCATTACTGTGTCCAGTTACCAACTTTTAATGGTGAGAAAATGCAAGACAAATCACAGATCATGGAATCCATTAAAGGTGGCTTATTTTGCCCAGTCTCCAGTAAGGTGTTTCCTAGACTTTACCAACACCCTAGTTTCAAATTCCATTAGCATTCCAGTAGCATTATTAGGTAAAATATGTGTGTGTGTGTGTGTTTGTGTGCACATGTGTGTGTGTGTTATTTGCAAAATGGTCCTTTTAATATAATTTAAATTTTGCATATGGAGTCCTGTGATAGTTTATGTAAATTATATTGAGTGTTCAGCTTGAGAAGAATCAAGTTAAAAAACTATAACAAAAACGTCACCTCTCTCTATTCATATATCACTACATGTAGCTATGTAACCCACTCCAGTACTCTTGCCTGGAGAATCCCATGGACAGAGGAGCCTGGCAGGCTACAGTCCGTAGGGCTGCACAGAGTCGGGCACGACTGAAGTGACTAAGCAGCAGTAGCAGCTCTGCAACCAAAGAATGTTACTCTCTTCTGATCTGACACTTGTTTCAAGATCAGAGTAAAATCTGTTTAAAATCCATGTAAAGAGAAACTCTACCTGTGGGCCTACTGCTTTTATTTATTTCCTTTAAAAGTAGAGAAGAAGGGATAGTTTGAAATATAGTTGTATATTCAAAATAATTTGTGACATATTTTAGTGGGTTGCTTCTGCATGTTTGAATAGGAACTGTTTCTTTAAAATATTTTTCATTTACAAAATCATGTTCAAGATTACTACTTCATTGAGCATGATAGAAATATCAACTCTTTACCTATGGATTATCTATTTCATGAATAGTAAATAGAAATGTTTTCTCATAGGTAGATTTCCCTCTGACACTTAGCATGGCTCTGGGCCTTCCTCCTGCATTCTCCCTAAGTGTTCTTATCCCTTCTTGTCTCTAGTAGCTCTGCACTTGCTTACGGCCCCCAGCTACGCGTCTTTAGCCTGTTTATAGAGTGATCATTCATTATAATATTCAACATCGTTGAACATTCACAAAGCCTGGTACCATGCTAAGTACATTACACACACTGTATCATTTAATTTAATAAGATAGGAACTATTAGTCTTGTCCTTTTATGTATACAGAAGCAGAGACTTGAAGGAATAAAATTATTTTCCAGAAGCCACACACCTCATTAGTGGCAGCATTCACACTCAGGTCTGTCTGATTCCTGAATCCTGTTTTTTTCTATCCATCTACAATACCAAGTCTCTAACCTGAGAGAAACCTGTTTTAAGAAAAAAATTTTTTTTAAATTTTTAATGTTTCAGCCAAATTGCACAGCTCATGGGATCATAGTTCCCCAACCAGAGATTGCCCCAGCAGTGAAAGCATGGAGTCATAACACTGGGCCATCAGGGAATTCCCAAGAGAACCTTATTTATTTATTTATTTGGCAAGTCTTAGCTCTGCCATGTGGGATCTAGTTCCCTGACCAGGGATGGAACCTTCACCCTCTGTGTTGGAAGCTTGGAATCAACCACTGAACCACCAGGGACTTTGTAAAACATAGATCAGATCATGTCATAACTGTGCTTTGAACTCTCCAGTGATTTTCCATAGTAATTAAAATCTAAATTCTTTACTCTGACAATACTTTATTAATATGTTTTTGGTTGCTTAAACAACACTAAGCTTGCATTTTGCATAAGGGCCTTTGCAAAAACATTCTTTCTGCCTGGAAGGTTCTTCCTCATATTGTTGATCACGTTGTTTCAAACTTATTATCACTCTGCTCTCAGTTTACCCACTCCAGTGTTCTTGCCTGGAGAATCCCAGGGACTGGGGAGCCTGGTGGGCTGCCTGCCGTCTATGGGGTCGCACAGAGTCGGACACGACTGAAGCGACTTAGCAGCAGCAGCAGCAGCTCTCAGTTTAAATTCATTTTAAATATCATTCAGTGGCATTTCTTGAGGATCCCATTTAAAGTTGCCCGGTCAATCTATTATTAAACCATTGTTCGTTAATCCTGTGTAGTGCTTATCAGTGTCTGATATGTTTATGAAAGTGTTAGTCGCTCGGTCACGTCCAACTCTTTGTGACTCTATGGACTGTAGCCCGCCAGGCTCCTCTGTCCATGGAATTCTCCAGGCGAGAATACTGAAGTGGGTTGCCATCTCCTTCTCCATGGTATCTTCGTGACCCAGGGATCAAACCCAGATCTCCCGCATTGCAGGCAGATTCTTTACCATCTGGGCCATAGTAATTGTTAATTATTGCTCATCTCCCATCCCCACCATTAGATGCTCGATTTCATTAAGTAGGCACATAGTCTGAATGTACAGCATTTACTGTAGTGCCTGGCACATTGTAGTTTCTCCACAAGAATTTATTCAATAAATTAACGAGCTTCAGACTCAGATACTGGTCAGCTAGATATTTCTACTTGACTCCCACATGACCCCACCAATCAAAATTTGCCTTAGTTTCTAGCTCATTGCTTTCCATTTCTTTGGCCGCAGCTTAGCCTTGGCCACCTGCAGCTCTTGCCTAGAGCTTTGCTAACTGATTTTCCTATCTGCAGCTCTTGCTTTCTTCCCTCTAATTCTCCACCTGCATCCAGTGTGGTCTTTCTAATGTGCACATCTGTCCTGGGCACTCACTTCCCCGCCTGCGTTGTCTTCCATTGCCCTTAGGGGAAGAAAGTCAAACTCCCTTAAGGACAAAGTGAGGCTCCTGTTCTGCCTTCTGCCAGTTGCTCAGCATCTCCTGTCCGCAGCCCCTGTTTCTCACGTACACCCGCTTCCTCTGCTCTGAGGGCACCTGTGCACTGCTTACAGTTTCTCAGGCTTCCCTGGTGGCTGAGACAGTCAAGAATTTGCCTGCAAGGCAGGAGACCTGGGTTCGATCAGTTTCTCACAAGGTCATGCTCTCTGTTTCCTATGTACATGATGTCCTTGACTGGGAACATTTCTTGTTCAGTTGGCAAGCTCTAACTTCTTATCCGGATCTTTGCCCCTTCAGAAAATTTTCTGGAACCCCAAGTCTATATAAGATGTTCCTCCAAAGTACTCTCTTAACTAAGGTGATCATATGTTCCAGCTGGCCTAGAATCGTTCAGATGTACACCTGTTCCAGCACAGCTGCTCGTGGAGTCCCCTTCACTCCAACTATTATTCTTGCTTGGATGATCAATTACACAATCCTCAGTCTTGACAGCCTCTCCTCATCACAGTACTGCACTTAGGACACTCGTAATTACCCATTAAATTGTCTCTATCTAGCTTTTTATAGGGAGAAAGTGAAATATTTGGTAAATGTTACTATCTCTGCCTCAGGCTCCTTTTTGAAACCTATCTTGGGCCCTTCCTTCTCACGTCCAAAGAATCGGATCTCTCACTCCATTGAAGTTCCTTTAATATCTCGGTTTTATTTCTCTTGTGATTATCACGAGTTCAGTTCAGTTTATTTCAGTCGCTCAGTCGTGTCCGACTCTTTGCGACCCCATGAATCGCAGCACTCCAGGCCTCCCTGTCCATCACCAACTCCCAGAGTTCACTCAGACTCACATCCATCAAGTCAGTGATGCCATCCAGCCATCTCATCCTCTGTCGTCCCCTTCTCCTGCCCCCAATCCCTCCCAGCATCAGACTCTTTTCCACTGAGTCAACTCTTCGCATGAGGTGGCCAAAGTACTGGAGTTTCAGCTTTAGCATCATTCCTTCCAAAGAAATCCCAGGGCTGATCTTCTTCAGAATAGACTGGTTGGATCTCCTTGCAGTCTTCTCCAACATCACAGTTCAAAAGCATCAATTCTTTGGCGCTCAGCCTTCTTTCTGTACAGTCCAACTCTCACATCCATACATGACTACTGGAAAAACCATAGCCTTGACTAGACGGACCTTTGTTGGCAAAGTAATGTCTCTGCTTTTGAATATGTTATCTAGGTTGGTCATAACTTTTCTTCCAAGGAATAAGCGTCTTTTAATTTCATGGCTGCAGTCACCATCTGCAGTGATTTTGGAGCCCCAAAAATAACGTCTGACACTGTTTCCACTGTTTCCCCATCTATTTGCCATGAAGTGATGGGACCAGATGCCATATTCTCGTTTTCTGAATGTTGAGCTTTAAGCCAACCTTTTCACTCTCCTCTTTCACTTTCATCAAGAGGCTTTTTAGTTCCTCTTCACTTTCTGCCATAAGGGTGATGTCATCTGCATATCTGAGGTTATTGATATTTCTCCTGGCAATCTTGATTCCAGCTTGTATAGTCAGCCCAATTTTATTTTACTGAGGTGAAATTCACATAAAATTAATCATTTACATGTCTGTCACACTTAGTCCATTCACAATGTTGTACAACCATTGCCTCTAGTTCCCAAACATTTTTATCTGCCCTCAAAGAAGACCCAGTTCCACTAAGCAATCCCTCCTCATTTCCCCCCTCTCTCTAGCCCCTGGCAACCACTAATCTGCTTTTTCCCTATGGATTTCCCTAGTCTAGTATTTCATATAAATAAAAGCATACAGTATGTGACCTTTTGTGTCTGGCTTCTTTTAGCATGTTTCCAAAGTTCATCCATGCCGCAGCATCTGTTGGTATTTCATTCGCTAAATATTTCATTGAATGATATACCACATTTTGTTTATTCATTCATTGATGGACGGTTTGGTTGTTTTCACCTTTTGGCTATTGCAAATAGGACTGCTTTGGATATTCATGTGCAATATTCAATACCTGTTTCCAGTTTGGGGGGTATATACCTAAGAGAGGAATTAGTAGGTTATATAGTAATTCTATGTTTAACTTTTTAAGGAACAGCCAAATTGTTTTCCTTGGTAACTACACTGTTTACAGTCTTACTAACATTGTACAAGAGTTCCAGTTTCTTTACATCATAACATTTGTTATTTTCTGTTTTTTAAAAAATTATAGCCATTCTCATGAGTATAGTTTTGATTTGCGTTTCCCCAATGACTAATAATATTGAGCATTTTTTCATGTGCTTGTTGGGCACTTGTATATCATCTTTGGAGAAAAGTCTGTTCAGGTCCTTTGCCCATTTTTGAATTGGGATGTTTGTCTTTTTTGTTGTTGGGTTGTAAGAATTCTCTATATGTTCTGCATAGTAGAGCCTTATCAAATATATGCTTTACAAATATTTTTTCCCATTCTGTAGGTTGGCTTTTCTCAGCATTTTGTGTGTGCATGCATGTGTATTTTTATTCTCTTTTCTGATTTAAGTAGCCAAAAGGTAAGGAGTGTATCTTACACAACTTTATAGCAGCATCATTTGAGTGATTGGAGCTTAGTAAATGTTTACTGAATAGGGAAGACATTCGTCAGCACTTTTCCTTTAATAGTAGAATGGTAAAAACACTTTAGAACATGGTTCTTTAGAGCTTACGAAAGCACCTTACACATACTAGTGTTTTTTTATGTTGTATTAATTGCTTTGTTCACTTATAATAAGAAGAATTAACAGAACTGTTCATTTTACAGCTTGGAACTGCAGTTGGCTTTTTGCTGCCACCAGTTCTAGTGCCCAACACACGGAATAACACAGAACTGCTGGCTCGTAATATCAGCACCATGTTTTATGGAACATCAGCTGTCGCCACACTTTTATTTATTTTAACAGTAATTGGTAAGTAAGTTACTTTCCCTAAAGCTTAACTAGATAAGTGCATGACAAACATAGGAAAATAAAAATAACCGACCCTGAAAACTTGTACTGATGATATCTCAAGTGCTGTTTGCCTATTGCATTCTCGCTGTTCACTTTCTTGATTAGATCATGAATGCTGCAACCCTAGGGATATGCTGTGGTCCATTACATCTGTCTTAGTATTGTTCAGGGTTGGAAGACTAATTTCATCTCATTTATCTCCCTACTAATTTTTCTTTCTAATAACTGTTGGTTTCACGCATATTACCTGCCTTCTCTTTGCATATCCATCTACACGTTCTACATCTTAGACACTAACCTCTCCAGGAACAAGTTCTTGTCATGCTTTGCAATGATGTGAATAGGCCGTCACCTTCCTTTGAATGATAAATCCTTCCAGGGATCCCCAATTTAACAATTAACTGGATCTGACAATGTTGGCCAGAGAATGATCCTGGGCAGCAGCCAGCCGTTCAGCAGAATTTCAAACTGTGGCAACTGTCTGCTTGTTAGGCCACTCCAGCAGAGCTCTCGTCCCCGAGTCCTCCCGTCCGGGCCTGTCTCTTGAAGCAGTCAGTCAGGATCAGCTGCAAGCAGCCATCATCAGTTTGGAAGACCGTTTGGGAAGGTCTGCTTTTTAAAGTTTGTTTTTCATGGGAAACAGTTTTGATTTCAGGGAAAAGAGTAGGTGAGGCTTACTTAAAGTAATACAGCTGCTAGCATGGCTTTTGGGCACTCAGTATATCTTAAATGGATTTGAAGAAGAAAGGAACCGTAAAGTTGAAAGGCTGTCTTTTAATCATTAAAATTTATAGTTAAATTTCATTTCAGCTGGAGTTTTAAATTTTATATATTAATTTTTACCATGGTTATAATAGTAATGAAAAATACAAGTTTTACGATCACCAAATTAAAAAATCCTCAGTTTTCAGAGAAGATTTATGTTTTAATAGAGATTGCCTTTAGAGATGAACTGCTGGACCCAGGGAGAGGAAACTCAGCCCACATATTTAATTTCCCTTAAAATAATGAACGAAATATTCTTTTGGTAGCATTTAAAGTATTCTGACATGTCCAGACTACCTATGGTTGGTTTTTATGTTCCAGTTAGGAAGTGGCATGTTTGCTCTGTGCTGACTACCAAAAAAGGACAAATTATGCCTTGTAGTCATTTCTAACAAAATTTTAAAAGAAATCAATATTTTTTAAAAAACAAATACCTCTATCTACTTTTCTGGTATCCATATTTGATTTGCTAGATGAAATATGAAATATAGTTAAATACATTTTGCATAAATGGATCTTCCATTAGCAATAGGAATTATTAAAATATAAAATCCTTTTTGCTTGCTATGTATCTTTGCGTAAATTCTGGTTTTCCTTTTTTATTGTCTTCAATTGCTTATCTCTTTGGAAAAAGTGAGAGTAATAGATTGTATATAAGATATCGCTAGATATAAAATCATATATATTACACATGTATTTAAACTTATATTCTGTAGCTTTGACTGTAGGCACCAAGACATTTGTTCTAACTGTTTATTCTTTATTTCTTACATTAACACTGTTCGTTAGCCAGTACCCCCTATTTCTGTCTTACTTGCCTTCAGATGTCACTGTGATTGTCTTTATATTTTAGATGTGTATAAGAGACAGAAAATCATATATATTACACATGTATTTAAACTTATATATGTATGAGATGCTACAAACACAAGATTTTTATTTGTCAAAGGAGTGGGACAAAAAATAATAATAGGTGTGACAATTGGCATATCACCCTGTGTTATTTAAGAAATTAAAAGAGAGCTATTCATGTATATAACTACTTATTTATATACTTATGGCTTATGAATAGACAATGGAAGTGGAAATGGGAAGAAAGAATGGAAAAAAAATGGAATGGAAATGTAATAGGAAAAAAAAACTCGTTGTCAAGTTTTGTTTGGTGACCTGTAATCTTATCATACTAAACATAGTATATAAAAGCAAGATAATATACAGTTGTGTTATGCAAGTATAGTTTAAAATTGTGACATTTAAATTTAAGATGTACCTGTTTTCCTTATTACTAAATAATTCCTGTTGAGGAAAATCTGGATTACTTTAAAAACCTCAGTTCAGTCGCTCAGTCGTGTCCGACTCTGCGACTCCATGAATTGCAGCACGCCAGGCCTCCCTGTCCATCACCAACTCCCGGAGTTCACTCAGACTCACGTCCATCGAGTCCGTGATGCCGTCCAGCCATCTCATCCTCTGTCGTCCCCTTCTCCTCCTGCCCCCAGTCCCTCCCAGCATCAGAATCTTTTCCAATGAGTCAACTCTTCGCATGAGGTGGCCAAAGTACTGGAGTTTCAGCTTTAGCATCATTCCTTCCAAAGAAATCCCAGGGCTGATCTCCTTCAGAATGGACTGGTTGGATCTCCTTGCAGTCCAAGGGACTCTCAAGAGTCTTCTCCAACACCACAGTTTAAAAACCCACTTTCTTAAAATTCCTCAGTTATTGAGGCAGTCCTATTTCCTTCTAAATTCTACCCATAAATACTTTGGAAACCAACCAAATCTTATAAAATAATTTAGTTTTGCTGATGCTTTTCAGTAATGTGACATATACCAAATTGGTATTGAGCATTGTTCCTAAAATACTAACTTGAGGATTCATGCCATGTAATCCTATTACCCTTTGTAAGTGTAATTCATCTAGCATTTCTAAGAATTGGTCCCAACCTTCCACTGAATTTCATACTAATACCCCATTTTTATTATAGAACACTATTGGGAGAATGCTATTATAGTCTCTAACATTTGATTTATATGCCCTAAATATGTTTAAAAACATACTACATGGTATATTTCATTTAATCTTCATAGCCCTATAAGAGCAGCACTATATTATAATTTCTATTTTATAGATGAGGAAACTGGGGCACAGAATTTAAGTAAATTTGACTTACCCATGGTCACAGTTAGTAAATGCTAAAGACAAAAATTTGAGCCTAGGCAGTCTAATTCCATTAATAAAATGTTACTTATGCAAACATATCATTTTAATTTTTACTTAGTCCAATTTTCTGTTTCAATTCAAATTCCTTTTGTGTAAGTGATAATGCTGTTCTATTTGAAAGTTGTTCTTATGCAGATTGGTAAACTGTATCACTTAAGTATGTCAGTTAAAATCCTTATCATCCTGATTCACTGAAATGAATAGATGACAGAAATCAAAAATTAACGGCAGTCAAAATATTTACTATTAAAGTTTTAAAAAATATAAAACATATATGCCTAATTTTACTTTTTATTCTTTTATTCAAGATATTTATATATTGGTTGCTATTATAAACTTCTAATAGATATATATTTTATATAGTCTATCAGAATTTCAAGTCCTGAGAAAAGTCTCTGATTTTATTTTTTTTAATTATTTATTTATTTATGGCCACAGTGCATGGCATGTGGTATCTTAGTTCCCTGACCAGGGATTGAACCATTGCCCCCTGCAGTGGACCTGCCAAGTCCTAACCACTGGACTGCCAGGGAGTTCCCTGAAAATTCTGATTTTTAAAAATAAATATTCCTCAAAAAGACAGTGCTCAATAATTACAAAATTATTTTATATATTTTATATCATGTAATCCTCATACCAGCTTATTGTTATTATCTCTATTTTATGGATGAGAAATCTGTCTTAGCTGAGAAGCAGGAATTGATTTCTTCAGAGTCATATTGTAAGTTGAGGCAGAGCCAGGATTAAAACCTGTGTTTGTCTTATAATAAGTTAATATGTGTAATGTCTGCTTGAATCACACAGGAACAAATAATGAAATCAAAAGATAATATTATAATCTGATTTCAAAAAATAGAAGTGGTCCTAAATACAGTAGATTTGTTACTTATTCATCATAGGAGAAGAAATTTGAATGTGTTGCCCGAAAACCCTTTGGCTACTTTCCATGCCTATTGCCAAGGGTGAAGAATAACAGTTTTATTAGTTAATTATTTTATTTGTACAACTTTTTGGTGGGGAGAAAGTAGAAGTCTGTTTTTCAAAGGAGAAAGAAAAAGGAGCAAGCAGCATAAAAAGGGTGACAGATCAATGGTTTTTCGATTCTTCTTTTTCTTCATAGACTGAAGCCTGACTTTACTATATTGTGTTGCTAGTAGATAAAGGCTTGGTTTTGTCTAAGAGAGCAGCTAACTTCCTGAAACTAAGAGATAACCCTTGTGTTGAGAAAACAAGTCTAATGGAATTATAGACTACCAGAACTTGTTTTCATTTTGCATTTGAGTTCAAATCTGAGCCATTTAGACTTATTCTACCACAGTAAATAAAAAAATCTTAGAGACTTAAGACTCACTGAACACCCGTGACTACATCATAAGCATAGTTTTTACATTCTGAAATGTTATTTTAAACTGTGTGAGTTCTGTTTTACCGCTATTAATAAAAAGAGATATCTCCTGTCTTAACTAGGATGCAAAGAGCCTTTCAGGAAAGGACAACAGACGTCCTCAACAGTGCAAGAAGCAGATAGGGGGAAGGGAAGAGGAGGGATTGCAGCCACTTAAACGCTTTGTGTCTACCAGTCCTCCAATGTAAAGATATTAAAAAGTAAATATTTATGAGTTATGTCAACTCTTGAATTAGTTGTAAGACCTATAATAATAGAAGTCTTTTAACTTGATGTTTTCTTTGTATCATAATTAATCCATGGTTTGATGAGCAAAGAACTGGAATTTTTAAATTTTTTAGCAGCAGATAGAATTAGAGAATTTAAATATTGTATGCAAGTTTAAAAACAGTTTATTTCTCTTGCAGTAATTTTCAAACCTGGCTGGGTGTTGAGTTTTGTGTTTAATACAGATTCTAAGGTTCTGTTCTAGACATCCTGATTCATTGAGCCTTAGGTAGACTCTCAAAATCTGTATTTTTTAAAATTTCCGTGTGATTACCGTCGACAGCCAGGTCCATCAGATCTAGCCCACTGTCAAACTGCAAAGCAAGCCTTCTTTGTTGGAAGAAAGAAATAGCCACTATTTAAAGAAAAAGAGGAAGCTCTAATATTTTAGGAAATATTACTTTATTCTCAATCCATCAGTGGCATCTAAGATGAAAAAGTTCTAGAGATCTTCTGTATAACATTATGCCTGTAGTTAACAATACTTATTATACACTTACAAGTTTGCTAAGAGGGCAGATTTCAAGTTAAATATTCTTGTATCAGTAAAAAAAATACCAGTGGCAAGTAATATTGGTGGAAATTGAGACATGATTATGTGAAAACTATATAACTATGTTGATGCCTGCCAACATCATTGAGTGCCAACATCAGACCATTTTAGATTGAGTGAAATACAGCATTTCCCATCTATTTTAATTTAAAATTTTGAGTCAATACCCAAACTAGATTTTAATTTCTGCTGTACCCGTCTTAGCAGATCAGCTCTTCTAGCAAAAAGTCTTGATTCCCAGCTAGTGAAACCCTACAGAAATCTCTCCTTTGCCATCTGTTGCAGGAAGTTGGTAGATCCTCCGTTGCTCAGCAAAAGGGCAGTCTCTAAATGTCTGGCTGAGAAGGTTGTGTGATATAACTCCATAGAAATGAGCAGTACTAGAATGTAAGATCTCAGAAACCATGTAGCATACTGATGTCTCTCCGCTCTACCCCTGGATTTTCCATGTGCAGCCAAGGGACCTAGCTCTGCTCTGAATCCTCTCGGACTCTTTCAGTTCTAGAAATGATAAACTTTGTATCACGTTTCAGGAGAAAAGAGGTACTAACTCAAGCCAGTCCTCTAAAAGTTCAATAAGGTATTGGCTTACTCATATCTAACCTTATCTCTAATTACAAATTGAACCAAATTTAGAATACTTAACATAGTAAAAATTAATCTTGCTTAACTAAAACTGGAATAATCCCTGGGCAAAGTTTAACATAGTATTATTGATGATTTTGTAGTTCAGTTATGTGAATTGGCCAAATCTCTGAGTTTTAGTCAGTCTCAGAGGGTTGAGATGATAATACCGAACTATTCTTCACTTAGAAATTAGTGAAAATGAAAAGCCTTACCACAAAAGACTTTTACTACCTCTTTAAACTTAAACTAAATTTAGTCTGCTTACTAAGGAAGACACATATGTTGAATTTCCTTTTCATGTATGTTGCCAGCATTCAAAGAAAAACCTCAGTATCCACCAAGCCAAGCTCAAGCAGTTCTCCAAGACAGTCCACCTGGAGAGTACTCCTATGTGAAATCAATAAGGAACCTGTTTAAAAACATTCCTTTTGTCCTTTTATTGATCAGTTATGGTAAGTGGTTTTCTTTTATTTTTGTTGATGTCTGTGTAAACCTTTGAGCATTGCAGATTCTTTTCCTTTAGTGGTTTGAGTTTTAATTAATGAGATAATGAAATAGGCTTATTAACTCTATAATAATAGCATAGTCATAAACTTGAATTTTGAACTGAAAGCAAAAACTTCAGAATGAGCTTTTTAACATGCTTTAAAAACAAGTTATAGCTATTAAAGACAGAAGCACTTTCTTCTTTCATGATTTCTTCCAGGGTATTTTTAGGTCCTTAATGAATTGCAGTTCTGACTGCCATAAGGAAAATGTCGTCAATAATTCCTTTGACCTTATGCAAGCTGACATCTAACTGGAGTATTCTATCAAAATCTCATCCTTCTAGATCTTTCAGCATAGCAGACAGATATTCCTCCTAACACTGTAGCTTTGACTGTAGGCACCAAGACATTTGTTCTAACTGTTTATTCTTTATTTCTTACATTAACACTGTTCGTTAGCCAGTACCCCCTATTTCTGTCTTACTTGCCTTCAGATGTCACTGTGATTGTCTTTATATTTTCAGGTGTGGGGGGTGCACTAGAGGACAATTCACCCAGTAGCTGAGGAGGAAGCATTTGACAGAATACAGTACCCGTAGGTTAGACTCTTAGCCATCTGTGAGAAAAATAAACATTCTGAACCTGACAAGGTTTACCTACAAAAACCCTATAGCAAACATCTTTCCAAAGACAGAAGCTCAGAACCATTACCCTTGAGAATCAGTAAGAAGTATCCCTTAGAACAAGGATGCTTATTGTCACCACTTCTGCTCAGCATCCAACTGAAAGTCCTGGCTGGTCCAGTAATGCAGGAAAAATTAAAAGTACATGAACTGGAAAGAAAAAAGATGCTTTATTCACAGATAACATGACTATGTATATCAGAGGTCAGCAGACTGTCTTAGCCAAATCTGGCCATTGCCTATTTTTATACATAACATTTTATTTACTTACATTTTTCTACTGTGGCTGCTTTTGAACTACGAGAGCAGCACCAAGTAGCCACATCAGAGACTGTATGGCCTGCAAAGCTGAAAACATTTACTCTCTGTCCTGTTACAGAAAATGTTTGCTAACCCATGGTCTGCAAATGAATGCAAGAGAGCCTACATTCTCTGTTAGAATTAACAATATTAAATACCTAACAATGTTAAAATATCAACTGCATTCCTATAAAAAGATAACTTTTTATAACAGCGGCCAGAAGTATAAGATGCCTGTGAATAAATCTACTCAAAAGAGCTTTATGAAAATCAACTACGCTGGTGCCCGTGCTCAGTCGCCCAGTCGTCTCCGACTGCGACCCCATGGACTGTAGTCCGCCAGGCTCCCCCGTCCATAGGATTCTCTAGGCAAGAATACTGGAGTGGGCTGCCATGCTCTCCTCCAGAGGATCTTCCCAACCCAGGGATCGAACCTGAGTTTCCTGCGTCTCCTGCATTGGCAGGTGGGTTCTTTACCAGTGAGCCACCTGGGGAGCCCTCAGATCAGCTATGCTTAAACTTAAAAGAACTTTATAAGTTATAAAACACTGAAAGATGTAAGAGAAGGACTAAATTAAGTGGAGGGATATACCATGTTTATGGAGGACTCAACATTGTAATAATGCCAATTAACCTTACAGGACCACTGTGTTAACAAATCCCAGTTGTAGATTTGGGTTGATGGAAAGGTCAGACACATACAGAGGCTCTGAAAACCGAACAGAGTTTACTTGTTGAAGGAGTTAGCAAGAATGAGTTGGGAAACACTAGAGAGAGTTCAAATATTCCCTAGAACAGTTAGAGAAGCTTGTTGACTTGATGTTCATCGCCAAAGGGGTCATAATGTCCCAATGAGTAAGGGTCATATCCCACCTTTTAGAAGTGTACTTGTCTGCTCCACCCATGCCTAGTATTATGTAGAAAAGATGGGGGCATCTTGCACAGAGGATAGTTTGGCTAGGCACCACACTCCTAGGACAGGTTTTCAGCGGCCAAAACTCCAGAAACCAAAAAGACTGAGAAACTTTTTTTTTTTGGCGTTAGTGCTCTTTGGAGAAACTTACCATCACTTATATCCCAACTGTAGCTACTTGCTGTCTGAAACTCAGACAAGTGTCTCACTCTCGATTCAGGTAGCAATACTCATTGCTATTGTAATTCTTTATCCAGACTCGGGCTGTCCTCGCTGAGTCTGGAGGAGTGAGACCGCCACAGGGTACAGTGCGGCAGAGCCGTGCTTTTGCTTTCCTTGGCCTCCTCAGCCTAACCTGGCTGGGTCTCTGTGCATTCCTGAACTCAATGGGAAGTGAGTAACAAAGGCTCACTGCCCTGGGTTTCTCATAAGATCTCTGGACATAGTCTCATCTAGCAATCTCCAACTTAAAACAGGGTTTATAATGGAACTTGGCTAATTGTAAGATTCCGGTGAAAGAAGTAAGGGCCACGAGCAACAAAGATAGTTTTGATAAAGAATAAGGTGAGGAACTAATTCTCAGATAGCAAGGTTTCTAGAGCTGTGGTAATGAGATGCCATGTATTAGTAAGGGATAGACTGTTAGTTAGACAGTCTCAAAGAGTTGGACATGACTGAGTGACTGAACTGAACTGAGACAGATCACTGGAACACAGTAGAGAACCCAGGGGCCTACCCTGGTGTATCAGTTGGCATAGGCTAGGTTAGCAATGAAACCCCACCAAAAAAAAATCTTAATGGCCTACCACATCAAATGCACAGCCTGCCGATGTCGCATGTCCACTGTGAACAGACAGCAAATGACTCGGAGATCCAGGCTGATCTCAAAACATGCTTCCATGATTACTAAGAAAAGGAGAACTAGCACTTTTGTTTGCTTTTTTAGTCATATGTCCATGCCACTAAGTGTCCATGCCTGCTAGAGGAAAAGCTACAATATTTGCAAACAACAGAAGATCCCTTGGAGAAGGAAACAGGAATCTGCTCCAGTATTCTTGCCTGGGAAATCCCATAGACAGAGGAGCCTGGCAGGCTATAGTCTATGGGCTATAGGCTACAGTCATGGGGTCACAAAAGAGTCAGACACAACTTAGTGGCTGAACAACAACAACGTGATGACTAGAACATTATGCATATATGAAAACTTGATATTTGTAGAAGAGAAACTACATAGTAAATTGTCTTGGGACAATCGATTATCCATAGAGGAGAAATAATGTGAAGTTAGATCATGCATTGTGGATTAAAGACCAAAGGGTAAAAATCAGAACTTTAATGTTTTTTTTGGTTTTTGTATTTTTTGGCTGTGAGGGCTGGCAGGTGAGATCTTAGTTTCCTAAACCAGTTTCCACACCCACTCCTGCAGTCCAAGTGCAGAGTCTTAAACCCAGGGAAGTCGCCAGAACTTTCATGTTTTAGAAGCAAATATAGGAAACCATCTTTAGTATTCTTAGAAGAATTTTCTGATGCAAAAAAAAAAAAAAAGCCCTAAATTAAAAAACTGATAGATATGATTAAACTAATGATATTTTGTAGAAAGATATGACATAAACCATGAGAAAATGTCTGCAATGCATGTAACCAACAAAGGCTTTGCACCTACAATATAAAATTGACTCCTGCTAATTACTAAGAAAAGAGCAAACCATCCAGGAAAATCAGAGGCATTTATATGTTTGTGTGTGTATGTTGCTCATATATGATGCTCAGCCTTACTAGGAATCGAGGAAATGCAAATCAAAACCAGAATGAGATACAATATCTCACACATTTAAATTGGCAAAAAAAATTTTTTTTTTAATCTGGTGACAAATTTATCAAGAATGTAGATTAAGGAATTCTGTTGGTAGTATAAACTGGTACAACCATTTTGAAGAGCAATTGGGCTATATCCAGAAAGTAGAAGTTTTACTTCTAGATTTTTGCTTAGAGAAACCCTTATATACATAAGAACAAAAGCAATATTTATTGCAATATTGTTTTAAATAGTGAAAAACTGGAAAAAGCCTTAAAGGATCTATTGACATAGGACAAGAGATAGTTAAATTGAAGTATACTGGCATGGTGGACTATTAGACACCAGAGAAAACTGATGAGGTAGAACTAAAAGTATCAACATGGATAAACCTCAAAACCATGATGCTGAGTGATAGGAGCAGATTGCAGATGGATACAATGCCATATTATTCATATAAAATTTAGATACAGGCAGAATAATTCTGTTGTTTATTGATACACATATGTTGTAATATCTGCAGTGATAAATATGAAGGTCAGGGTAGGGATTACCTCTGAGGAAGAATAGGATTAAGGAAGATCTGAAAAAATGAAGCAAAGATAGCAAAATGTTAACGTTTGTAAGAGAGTGATGAGTAAGGGTATTTGTTATAGTCTCTGTACTATTTTGTATGCTTGAACTATTTAATAATAGAAAAATAATAAGCTTAAATTTCAGCTAGGTTAAGAGACTTAAAGTGATAGAACGTATATGAAGAAACTCCATTATTCAAACCTAGTCATATGCTTCCTGATAACCATCTGTTTTTAACTTTCCCTTCTAAAGTATTCTTTAGTATACTTTGGAGAAGGAAATGGCAACCCACTCCAGTACTCTTGCCTGGAAAATCCCATGGACTGAGGAGCCTGGTAGGCTACAGTCCATGGGGTCGCAAAGAGTCCGACACGACTGAGCGACTTCACTTCACTTCTAAAGTATTCTTTAATTGACATTGTCTTCCTGATTTCCTTGTGCGTCTTTGACGCAGGGGCCAGATGGCTGCAACAGGGGTTCTGTCTTAATGCTTTAGCATTCATTAACTTGCCTAGGTGCTCAGGAAGCAATCAGCTACTTGATTGCTGTTACGCAGTGTTATGCATGGAACTGTGATTTCTGGCCCATATGTCTGTATCTAAATAATAGTAAATGATGTAATGACAGAATTCTACAGTCGTAATCTCTCCTAAGTTTAGGTGTTAACATTGATCAGTCTGCATCTTGAAAGGGAACAGCAAGACGTCTCAATTTTTTCTGTCAACTGTCTAAGAAGACATTGTATTTTCACAATTGTCACAGAGTGCCCCATATCACTTTATAAACTAGTACATGGCACATTGATAGTTTTCTCTTTATTATTATAGGTATCATGACTGGAGCATTTTATTCAGTCTCAACATTATTAAATCAAATGATACTGATACATTATGAGGTAAGCTTCTGCCAGTGTTGTGTTCCATGACTGGCCGAGAACTTTTCTTCAGCAATGTAATTCCTGCGAACATGATCATAGACTAAAGATGGATGACCTTGTTGCTATAAAAGACTTATACTTGTTTCAATTATGTTTAATTCAATTTATAAAACAAGATAGAAAGCAGAAGTCATTATTGTTTTGACAATACCTCTGTCTTTTTCTTTATTCTTTTTTAAAGGGATAGTGTGACTGGTTATATGAGACAAGACCAAAAAATGTAAAAGAAACCAACACAAATATAAAGAAGTAAATATCCAGCCCTGATCTCTCTTTCCTTTTGAAAAGAGAAAGCAGTTATATGTAAAAGCTATCAGATTAACTTTCTTTTCAGACACCTATGAATTACTTAAGAATTCTAACAAAAATCATTGTTCTTCTAACCATGGAGGATCAAGAAAAATTTCCTTTTTGATTTCTCCCATATGTCAGGTTTTGTTTTGTTTTTTTGCTTTAATGTAGAATGTCCATTCACCTTAATACACGTACTGAATTCTTCATGTTATGTTGTATGCTTAATTGTATCTGCTTATTTCCATTGACATGAGAAGGCATGGGAATGTGAAGGATCTTTTTGAATTTGAGGTGTCTGATCAACTTCTTTTGAAAAAAATTTTAAGGGAGAAGAAGTGAATGCTGGAAGGATTGGGCTAACACTAGTATTAGCTGGAATGGTGGGATCTGTTCTTTGCGGCTTATGGCTGGATTATACCAAAACATACAAGTAAGTGAGGCAGGCACATGTATGGTGTAAAACCTAAGGTATTTTGGTTTTAAAGAAACCTTTACTTTTCATTCTAAGAAACTTAAAAAGTGTTATTTTTACTAAAAGACTTGCATTCTAGACACTCTTAGGTTCCCTTCACTTCTGAGTGTTTCAGTGGTCTCTCTATTATCTTATTGGTCATTTTTATTTCAACTTTGAGAACTTGGATACCTTATGAACTCACCTCTCCTCTAATAATACTCGATGTATACCACACCAGAATAGATCAGTTCTGTTCTAAAAGGAGCCCTTTCTGAGAAACATTTGACTTTTGATAGAGACTTTTATATTGCTACTTTCTCATGTTGTGAACTTAAAAACAAATAAAAAGTTTTTTCCTATCAAAAAATTATTGGTGAGCATAAGGCATTTTAATAAAAAGTTTTTGGCTAAAATGCCCTAAAACTGTAATAACGCTTGATTATAATACTATAATAGATAATATGAAGATTCTATATTAATTGTGTATCTATATGGAACCAGAAAAATACTAATACAAAAGAAAAAGTGAGTAATACCAACTGGGAGACTGAGAAAGGGGCTTTCCGAGGCAGCATCTTTTGCACTGGGCCTTAAAAGAACAGCTACGTCTAAAAAAAAAAATAGAAGAATAGCTGCATTTCTTAACAGACAGAAATTTCTCATGTGTTTGGGAAAAATGAATGAATGGAACTGTGAATGAATGAAGTAATGGAACTGTGTCCTCTACACCTTTCAAGGCCTAAGATATATTTGGTATATCTGATATGTTTGCTATTTGATATTATCTAAGCCCTTTCAAAGTACCTCTGATCTTAAAATGCTCCAAATAATTCTCACATGATTTAAAACAGCACTTACTGGGGCTTCATTGTAATGTAATGGTAGCTTAGAATGAAACCCATTAAATTTGTAGATGAAGAGAGTATGTGTAAAGGATTTATATTTATCAATAGTCTTTGGTCCATTTTATAATTAGGAAACGGATTGGCATACAGATGTCCTTTGTTGCCCTGGCTTTCTTCTCAGGGTAACTGCCGTTCGTTCCCCAAGCTCTTGTCATTTGCATCACTCTTAGCTAAGAATCGTGGGAAGCAATATTTGATCCCTGTCCTTAGGACCTTTGCTTTGCAGTCTAATTGGGAAAAATTAAGGTGTTCATGCATGTAAAGTTCAATAATCATATAACAGACTAAAATAGACGCCAAGTGTCAATCATGTACATAGAAAATGATTAGGGAGTTTGAAAAAAAAAAGGAGAATCTTGTAAGCTGCAGTGGTTAGGAAAAGTATTATGGAAGAGGCAGAATTTGATCTGAATCTTGAAATACAGATAGGGAACCATCCGTATCCCATTTGGTGCCATAAAAATGATTTTTATTCTTATGGGCATTCCTTTGTCTGAGCATTGGACTTTTGTTGTCAGCTGCAAACTGAAACTTTTGAAACTTCAATTTAGTCTTTCAAGTCCATGCCTGGTGGAACTGTTTTCCATGGATAAGAAAGGGTAAGTCTTGAAATCTGAAGGATTTATTGCTGTATGGACAGAGCAGAATTAGCCACATGATTTTTATGTGCCTAAGAAAATCAGACAGAACACTAACAATTCTGTTGTTTTTGTTTTAGACATACTACTCTGACTGTTTACATTCTGTCTTTTGTTGGAATGGTTATCTTTACTTTCACACTGGACCTTGGACACATTATCATCGTGTTTGTCACTGGAGGGTTGCTTGGGTAAGCATCGCACGTGTTAAAAGGAATGATAGTGTGCTGTTAGAATTCTGAAGTATTACTGCTGTGGCTTTTCATTTTTTAGAGTTCATCCAAAAGTCCTTTAATATTTTAAACTTTAAAAAAGATCCTTCTTGTGCACATAAATGTATAATTCAAAATTATTTTTTGCTATGCTGTAGTTGAAAAATGGTTGAGCCTTACTTAACCTGAAGTCTCTTTACTTGGCTAGAAAGACAACTGACTTAGAAAACTAGGAGTGTATTTTTCTCTGGAAAAAAATTAGAAATTGTTTTGCTTCCTAGTTCATGGTTTTGCCTCGCAGTTCTCCTGTCCTTGTGTTAATTGGTGAATCACAACAGTGCCTTCTTTCACACACCAACCTCAAAACTTTCACTTATTTGATAATTATAGCAAGTCTGAGAAGTAAAGCAGTTGCTTCGACAGGTGATATTGTCCTTCCAATGATTTCTTCTGTGATTTTGAATTTATTTCCTGTAGTTTCTTCATGACTGGTTACCTCCCGTTGGGTTTCGAATTTGCTGTTGAAATCACTTACCCTGAGTCTGAAGGGACGTCGTCCGGTCTTCTTAATGCCGCCGCACAGGTGAACCTCCGATTTCTCTGAAATCTGAGACCGTTAGTTTACCAAATATTCTAATGAATAATGAATTTGACTGTAGCTTTTGTTTTTAAAAGTTCCGCCTTTCAATGCATGGTTCTAGAAGCCAAATCATATGAATAAAATAGTTAAGAAAAGTTCTGGGGGGAATACTGTATTTATTTTTAAAAGCAATCTTAATAAAATATTTCTCTTATTTTATTTTAGATATTTGGAATCTTATTCACATTGGCTCAAGGAAAGCTTACATCAGCATATGGTCCTAGAACAGGGAACATTTTCCTCTGTGTTTGGATGTTTGTAGGCATCATTTTAACAGGTAAAGTAGGGTGTATGCCTGCTGGAAGTACTTGGGTCACATTGTCTTTGTATATTTAATTTTCATTTCTGTTGCTTCTCAAGGCTTGGCAGAACTCAAGAAAAAAATAAAAGGCAGGATATTGTTTCCCTTCAGGGATATGAATCTGTGCATTCATTTTGAGGTTTCAAATTCAATACAGTTACCATGCCTGGAAAACAAAACCGTTGTAACAAGTGTTAGTAAAGACTTGGAATGGACACAACTGGTCTCAGGTTCAGATTTTGCTGCTCGTTAGCTGTGTGATTTTAGACAAGTTACTCAACCTCTCTCATTCTCCTTTTCTCATTTATATTAACAGGATATTAAAAACCTGCTTTTAGGGCTTGCTATGAGGACTAACTGAGATGGTTGATGATAAGCTCCTGGCAGGGCCTGGCACCTAGGGCCTGTCTGATCACACAGGCTGCTATTGCAGCCCAGTCTCCCTGGGCTCAGCCCCCCTCCCCACACGTGCTCCCCCTGGGGTCCACCCCTGGTTGCGGAACTAAGATTTGACAAGCCGAGGGGCGTGGCCCAAAGAAGCAGAAGCGAGATTAATATCCAGTAGTGCTCCCAGGCCCGTGCTGGCCTCTACTGTTATTTTACGTTGTTAGTTTCTTTCTGCATTCCTTGTCTACGTGAGAGACAGAAGCCATGGAGACTCAGAGAGGGATTGTTTTTGTTTTTTTTTTGATCTGCAGTGGCACCCTACTCCAGTACTCTTGCCTGGAAAATCCCATGGACAGAGGAGCCTGGTGGGCTGCAGTCCATGGGGTCACTAGAAGTCGGACACAACTGAGCGACTTCACTTTCACTTTTCACTTTCATGCATTGGAGAAGGAAATGGCAACCCACTCCAGTGTTCTTTCCTGGAGAATCCCAGGGACGGGGAAGCCTGGTGGACTGCCGTCTATGGGGTCGCACAGAGTCAGACACGACTGAAGCGACTTAGCAGCAGCAGCAGCTATAACTTAATTCAAGGATAGAATCTAACAGAAAGATGTGAATCAAGGTTTCTTTTTATATTTGTTGAACACCTGGTCATCCTTTTTGAAACCCCCAGAATGAGCTCTTAGCAGTGATAAGCACTTCCTTTGGAAATATACAGCCACTTAAGGTCACTGTCATTTATTCATTACACTCAAAGGGACTGAGTGCAAAAATCCTACCAAGGAAGCGTCTTCCCCCATTCTCTTCAGCTAGTAAAATAAAACACATAAAACCGAATGTTTTATGACTGAACGTATGTAATGTAGTACATAAACTGCCTTAACTACTGATCTGTCATAAGTAATTCCATATTACTTCTCAGTTTCCAGGAGGGTAACACATAGGCATCAAATAGAGTGTTACTGTTACACCAGAAAAGGGAACAGTTTTGTGTTCTCTATTCACTTTATCTTCTAGTAAGATTCATAAATGTTAATTCAAACAGGTCAAGTACAGAAAATTAAGAAGTGTAAAAAAAAGATCTTTAAAATCAGCTTTACACTGACAGTTTTCAGTTCAGTTCAGTTCAGTCGCTCAGTCGTGTCCGACTCTTTGTGACCCCATGAATCGTAGCACGCCAGGCCTCCCTGTTCATCATCATCTCCCGGAGTTCACTCAGACTCACATCCATCAAGTCCATGATGCCATCCAGCCATCTCGTCCTCGGTCGTCCCCTTCTCCTTCTGCCCCCAATCCCTCCCAGCATCAGAGTCTTTTCCAATGAGTCAACTCTTCGCATGAGGTGGCCAAAGTACTGGAGTTTCAGCTTTAGCATCATTCCTTCCAAAGAAATCCCAGGGTTGATCTCCTTC
>SJYT01059954.1:52002-139031 GCA_006410635.1 Cephalophus harveyi | reverse complement strand
AACTGTTGCTTCCTGACCTGCATACAGATTTCTCAAGAGGCAGGTTAGGTGGTCTGGTATTCCCATCTCTTTCAGAATTTTCCACAGTTTATTGTGATCCACACAGTCAAAGGCTTTGGCATAGTCAATAAAGCAGAAGTAGATGTTTTTCTGGAACTCTCTTGCTTTTTCCATGATCCAGCGGATGTTGGCAATTTGATCTCTGGTTCCTCTGCCTTTTCTAAAGCCAGCTTGAACATCAGGGAGTTCACGGTTCATGTATTGCTGAAGCCTGTCTTGGAGGATTTTGAGCATTACTTTATCATTTAAAAACGCTAATGAATGCCCCTTATGTGTTGAGTGTTTTACTAGAGAGAGTATGATGGATTTGTATCCAGTAGTCATTTGTACAGACAGAGGAAAGAGGGCTGAGAGATTGCTGAGGTGTGCTGAAGGTGATACCTTTTCTTTTTTATATTTTTTTCTGAGACTTGTTGGCAGGTCTTATTTTAACAGAGGAATTACCATTTAAATGCAGTGCATTCTGCTTTTCTAGTGTTAATTGTTCTCTGTGAAGCAGTATGCTTCACATATATATCCACTCCTTAGCCCATTTATGCACATTGAAAAAAAATGTTTTTAAACATGTCATAGTGTTTCTCAATCCTTTGGTTAATATTAATAGTAGAGAGTTTACCCCTGTAAATATTAATGGTAGAGAGTTTACCCCTGTAAAAAAATAAAATGAGTAGCATCTTTGATATAGTGGACTTGCAGAACAGTGTCAGGCAGACCAACTGGTGTCAATCACTGGTGCAGTTTAGAGCGTGATTTATTTATTTTTGGCTGCACCAGATCTTCATTGCTGTGCACAGGCTTTCTCTAGTTGTAGCAAACCGGGGGCAACTCTGTGTTGTGGTGTGCGAGCTTCTCGTTGCGGTGGCTTCTCTTGTTGCAGAGCATGGGCTCTAGGGCACGCGGGCTTCAGCAGTTGCGGCGCGTAGCTCAGCAGTTTCGGCGCGTAGCTCAGCAGTTGCGGTGCGTAGCTCAGCAGTTGCGGCACGTAGCTCAGTAGTTGCATCTCATGGGCTCTAGAGCACAGGCTCGGTAGTTGTGGTGCATGGGCTTAGTTGCTCTGCAGCATGTAAGATCCTCCCAAATCAGGGGTGGAATCCATGTCTCCTGCATTGACAGGCGGATTCTTACCCACTGGACCACCAGGGAAGCCCAAGAGGATGTTTTAATATCAAGCTGCTTGTAATTGGGAGCTTGTTACATCACCAGTTTCTTTAAAATCATTTAAATGCAGTCAGAAAGGCTATTTTACATATATCCAAGTATGTTTGTGTAAATATCTGAATTTCTAAAATGTTGCTATCAGTAACAGAATTCTAAGGGGTAGTGTGAATTTCTAAAGAAGCAGTAATCTAACTTTTAAGACTGATTTTACTTTTACCTTTCATTTCGACTTTTCTTTATGACCAGTTAGATTATTTAACTACCCACTAATTTGTCCCTTTTCTTATTTTACAATCTTTGTGTAGTCTGTGGCTTTAACTACCACATTAACACTGCTGCTGCTGCTAAGTTGCTCAGTCGTGTCTGACTCTGTGCGACCCCATAGATGGCAGCCCACCAGGCTACCCCGTCCCTGGGATTCTCCAGGAAAGAACACTGGAGTGGGTTGCCATTTCCTTCTCCAATGCATGAAAGTGAAAAGTGAAAGTGAAGTTGCTCAGTCGTGTCCAACTCTTAGCGACCCCATGGACTGCAGCCCACCAGGCTCCTCCATCCATGGGATTTTCCAGGCAAGAGTGCTGGAGTTGGGTGCTGTACCTCCAGACCCTGATCTCTTACATTTCAGACCAATATGTCTAATCATATATTTATCCTTGGACCTGAATGTCCCACGGGATTTTATACTCGACCTGTCCAGAACAGAACTTACCATCTTCCCACCACACCTGTCTCTTTTGTATTTTCAGTTTCAGTAAGTAGGACCAGAGAAAGTGAAAGTGTTAGTCACTGTCATGTCTGAATCTTTGTGACCCCATGGACTGTAGCCTGTACCAGGCTTCTCTGTTCATGGGATTCTCCAGGCAGGAATACTGGAGCGGGTTGCCATTCCCTTCTTCAGGGGATCTTTCCCACCCAAGAAGCGAACCTGGCTCTCCAGGCTTGGCAGACAGATTCTTCACAGGAAAGCCACCGTTCATTCAGTTGCCCAAGCAAGTCGCCCGCTTCCCCCTTCCCAACCCCCATGTTTCGTATCCTTTCAAACCGCTGAGGCTTGCTGGTTCGATCCTAAACTATCTCTGAATTCCGTCCCCGTGTCACCATTTCTCACGTATTCAGGCCTTACCATCTCCAGCAGGATAACAGCCTCTTGCCCAGCTTTGCTGCCTCTCGCCTTGTTGCCGGTCACAGCCCCCGACACAGCTGCCAGACTGAGCTCCTTCCCACTCACTCACGGTGTCCCTGTCTCCCTCTTGTACTTGATCGATCGCAGGCCGAGAATAGACTCCACTCTTCCTGTCTTGATCTCTTGGCATGTGCTGGCTTCTGCCTGCCTGGAATGCCTTCCTCTCTCTTATCTGCTTGACAAGTTCCCACTCACTTTTTCAAGTTTCAGTTCAAACGTGTCTCCTCTGATAAGCCTTTCCTCATTTCCTTCGGCTGCCACACGCTTTTCCCCGTGCGTCCGCTGTATCCTGTCCCTGCCTGCGTTACTGGAGTTGTTGTACAATGTTAAAATTGTTGGCATGTCAGTGTTTCCCATAGATTGTCATTGTTTAGCCACTCAGTTGTGTCTGACTTGTTTGCAACCCCATGGACTGTAGCCCACCAGGCTCTGCTGGGATTTCCCAGGAAAGAATACTGGAATGGGTGCCATTCCCTTCTCCAGGGGATCTCTCCGTCCAAGTGATCAAACCCACGTCTCCTGATTGCAGGCAGATTCTTTACCATCTGAGCCACCAGAGAAGCCCTTCCCTAGATTAGAGGGTCCTTTAGGGAAAGAATTGCACTTTTCATCTTTGTGTCTTAGTTCTTAGCATCCTGTATTTGTTCACTAATGAATGACTTGCTAATTAAGTTAATGACTTAGGTAGTGTTCTTTTTTCAGGCTATAAGAATGTTATGGAATTTTATGGTACTATAGTGTGCTACATTTGACAATATCAAAAAAGATTTTGCACTGCTTAGACAAAAGTATATTTATACATACTCTGTGGTAACTTCATTGATCCTTCTCTGTTTGCAGCATTAATCAAGTCCGATCTGAAAAGACACAATATAAATAAAGGAATTACAAATGGCGATATTAAAGCTGTAAGTAGTGAATGTTTTTATGATTATACTATTGAGAAATGTGTGCATAGAGTAAGTGTAAACCCATCTATGTAATCAGCTTGTTTTTTAATTCCTGAGTCAACTGTGGATCTGTCGTAATGACATATGCCAGATACGTAATGTAAATTTTTTATCTTCTTATTCTTTCTACAGATACCAGTTGATAGCCCCACAGATCAAGAGTCAAAAACTATCCTGATGTCCAAACAGTCAGAGTCAGCAATTTGACATGAAAGGAAAAGTAACCTCATGTGATAATTGAGTAGTAAAGCCTGGTTTATAGGTTATGGAGAATGGACACTTACTTGAAAATTATTATGTGACTCCTAAATGTAGTTACTGTTTTTATTTAATTGTTAATTTAAAGTACTTTTTTTGCTGACATTTTAACATAGAAAGTAGAAGCTTAGGAGGCTTTCTAAAATGATAATGTGGAGGTCCATGCCCTTCAAATTGCATAGGAGTACATGCAATTTGTTTATTTAAATATGCTATCCAGTGGAACCAAGTGAACAGTATATTCCTAATTATCTCCCTTTCCATCCCTGATAGCTCAATTGGTAAAGAATCTGCCTGCAGTGCAGGAGACCCCGGTTTGATTCCTGATCAGGAAGGTCTGCTGGAGAAGGGATAGGCTACCCACTCCAGTATCCTTGGGCTTCCCTTGTGGCTCAGCTGGTAAAGAATCTGCCTGCAATGCAGGAGACCTGGGTTTGACCCCTGGGTTTGGAAGATCCCCTGGAGAAGGGAAACCCTACCCACTCCAGTGCTCTGGCCTGGAGAATTCCATGGACTGTCCATGGAGTCGCAAAGAGTCAGACCCGACTGAGCGACTTTCACTTCACTTCACTTGGACTTGTTCACACCAACTGTCTAAGCCCCTCAGTGTGAAAACAGTATACCAGTACGATACTTTTAACCCACCAGATGACACTATTGGATGAGACTTTCAGATGACCTCTCTGATTTTTCCCATTTCTTACCATTCTCATTAGAAACCGCTTTGTAACAGGTACTGTCTGTGGCCATAAAAACCCTTCAGGGTATAGACGGAACTCATCCCTTTGGTCTTAGGCTTATATTCGCGTTAAGCGAAGAAGCCCAGACACAGACTCGTCGCCCTGAGTTGTCTGTGCTGCCTTCCTCGTCATTGTAAGCCAGCTAACACTATATTTACTATATTTTTTCACTCCAACTTGAAATTGAGTAGTTTTGTATCCATTGCCTTTTTCACTGCCCTTCCCCCCCCCTTCAGTATACAGCTTTCTACTAAGAATATTTCACCCTGTGTTTCCTGGGCTTTTTCACGGTGTCTCGTATCACACCTTATACTTTGGCCTTGACGATTCCTGAGATAAGGAAATCTCTGATAACTTCAGGGAGACCTGGTGTTCCCAATTAGGGGAGACCTCTTGAAATGCTGTCTGTCCTGATTCTGCAGCATGGTTTCTTCAGTCCGTTCTCCTCCGAGGAGTCCTGCGCCCACGTCTGGGCTCCCTCAGTGCGCTGGGCATGTGGACTCCTTTCTTCACCACAGAATGTGCACAGGCTCTGACCTGCTGGAACAGCCTGCTGTTCTCTGTGCTCAGGGTAAGGAAAATAGGACCAAATGTGTTTCCACAGTGCCTACCGCTGCGTTTTGTTTACAGTGAGAATCTCAGTGTCGTTCACGTCCTGGCTCTCCAAGCTGATAGGGAACCTCTTTAGAGTACTGACATTGAAACAGCCACGATATTTACATCATGTCCACATAAACACAAGAAGCCAATCAGGTGTTCCCTTGAATACCCTTGAAGTGATTTAGCAATTCTGATTTGGGCGCGCTATGTGCATTGCTTAATATTAAAATTATAGCAATCTCCATAACCAAACAACAGTAAATTATGTGTAATCTTACCCTGGAGAACGTGTTACCAGAAGAACGTAGCTGGGAATCAGGAACTTCAGGTCTGTGTCCTGGTGGATGTTTCTAGCTTCCCTGTAAATCTCCAGGCAGCGTTTTCCTCATCTGTATATAATGAATGTAAAATCTGATTTCAAAGATCATTTTTTGAATCTTAAATGCACTCATCAGGGGATAGACCAAATCACTGTAGCACAGGAACTTAAATCTAGCTGGAGGAAAATTCCCTGGACGATTGAATAAACAACTGTGGTTGTTACCTTGTAGATACCGGGAATTTAAAGTCTGTTTTCAGCCTTTTTGTTCAGTTGGTGATAGCTCAGGCAGATGATGCTGTATCATTAACTTCCTTAGATAATCACATCACAGATTTTATGGCCAAAAATATATTTTAAGGGCCCTCCTTTAAATGATTGTTTTTATTTTTAAACTGTCAATGTTGTTTCAAATAATCATGTCCTTGTCAAGTTCCTGAGGTTTTGAACAAATTACAGGAATATTTTACTCCTGAAAAGCGTATATACATATATGTCATGTGTATTTGTCCTAGTTGATTAGAAAAAGAATGAAATATTATGGGGCAGAACACAAAATGAATTGATAAGTTTTTTGTATTTTTAGTTAAATTTGTAATATGTCAAACAAGAATATCATATAATTCTGTGTTGTATCTTTGAAAAATGGACTTGGGTAACTCGTGTACATTTTAATTGAGTGATTTGAGAAAGAAACTGGATGCTTTCAAAAGTATTTTGAAATGTTGCAAATATAGCTTTTGCCTTTTGTGAATGTTGGAGAAATATCTTTAAAAATGTGTTTTAAAAATATGTGTAAACTAATAGAGTATTGCCAGAAGAATGCCTGTCTGTCTTAAGTCATTTTTTATGTTCTAATTTCTGCTCTTTGTACTGTTTAGCTATATGCTTGTTCTTCAGTATTTCAGACCTAAGATAAATTTATTTTTTTAATGTTAATTTTGTATGGCGGTTTTTTTAAATTCTGATACTTCAATACACTTGGGGAATAGGAAAGGGGTTGTAAGATTTCAGAGTGAGCCAAGAGAGAAGTGGTTTGTGGACTACCAGGTAACAGATCTCACCAGGGGTCAGGGTCAGGGTCAGGGTCAGAGCCGAACCACCTTTTGGTAGCGGAGCCAGGGCTCAGTCTCCCCGCCTTGCTCTGGTGTCTGCCCCTCTCTGGCCAGGCTGGCGGCCCCACCGTGAGCCATTGTGCACATTCCACCTAAGCTCTGCCTTTTTTATCCTGCTGGCATGTGCCTGTGTGAGACCTTATAGCCTAGAATATGTGTCATTGTTCCTAAAGGCCTTGTTGCTTAATAAAAACAATTTACAGGCTTCTTCACTGAAAATACAAGTTCATGGTTCATAACATTAAATGAGATAATACATGAAAAGCATTTAGAATTAAGGTTGATACAGTCAACACTCGAAAAGTTGGGTATTATTTTAATGCATTAATGACGGGTAACTAGCAGCAATCGCTACTTACATGTATTTAGATTTGAAGAGAGGCATTCAGGTGACTTACATCAAAAGAATACCAGTGAGGGAACTCTGAGGTCCTGTGGAGGGTCAACAGAGAAGATAATTGGGGAGCAGGGCAGCGGAGCCTGTTCTATTGAAATCAGACCAGGCACGGGGCTGCCCACTCCAAATCCTCCCAAAACTACTCTTATGTTCTAATAAATAGGTTACTATCTGTTAAGGAAATTGTAATGAAGACTAGAAGCCAGATAAAAGATTAATCTACAGCAGAGACTCCCAAAGTTTTAATTTTTTTATTTTTTAATTGTTTGGCTGTGATGGGTCTTAGATGAGGCATATGGGATCCTGTTCCTGGACCAGGGCTTGAACCTGAGTTCCCTGCATTGGGGGTGTAGCGACTTAGCCACTGGACCAGCAGGGAAGTCCCTCCCTAAGGTTTTTGATCTCAGAATTCTTATACACTTAAAAATCCTTGAGGATCCCAAAGAACTTCTGTTTTATGAGTTATATGTCAATGTGAATCATATTAGAAACAAAACCAAAACTATTTATTTAAAAATAACTGTATCTTGACATAAATTTCATTATTATGAAAATAACCTTTCTAAAACAAAACAAAGGTAGTGAGACAAGTGACTCTTTAATGTTTAAAGAATACAAAACTCTCTAATGTCTAGTGTTATAGAAGATAGCTGGATTCTTAGATTCTTCATTCAAACTGTAAAGATTCCCTATTTTGACATGTTTGAAGAAAAGCCTAGCACGTATATGGACTTGGAAAGGGAAAAGTATTTCACTAGTCTTTTCAGGTAATTGTGGCTATTCCTAGCATTTTACTTGTCTTTTCAGATAATTGTGGATACTCCTTAATACTATACCAAAATCTGAATTGGTAGTGTCTTAAAGGTTGCTGCTGCTGCTAAGTCACTTCAGTCGTGTCCAACTCTGTGCGACCCCAGAGACGGCAGCCCACCAGGCTCCCCCATCCCTGGGATTCTCCAGGCAAGAACACTGGAGTGGGTTGCCATTTCCTTCTCCAATGCATGAAAGTGAAAAGTGAAAGTGAAGTCGCTCAGTCATGTCTGACTTTTCGCGACCCCATGGACTGCAGCCTACCAGGCTCCTCCGTCCATGGGATTTTCCAGGCAAGAGCACTGGAGTAGGGTGCCATTGACTTTTCCGATCTTAAAGGTTGAAGTTAAAAGTTGCTGTGAAATCTGAAACCAGAGTTCCTACTTTGTTACATTAAAACCTAATGCTCTCTCTTGTTCTATAAAAATATTTCCTAATATCCATTTGGAAAATACGATTTCACTGAAGTATGGAGCTTTTCCAAATATTGATATATTTCATCATATGATGCCAGACAAGTTACCTCAGATCTCATTAAAAAGCCTTTCAAGTATTGGGAAGCAGTCAAGCCCATATATGTATTCTAAATCTTGTTTTGGCAGATGTGGGATTTCCAAAATGCTAATTTTATTTTGAAAACTTGGTTTTTACCACTGGATAAAAAATTCTGCCAATTGTTTCTTGAAGTGACTCACTTCGTGGTTTCTTGAGAAAATACCTGCCGAATGCCAAAGTCTGGGTAACTGTAATTTACGTCAGTCATTATTTCAAGTGAAAATGCTCGTCTATGAAAATCAGGCGGTAGTTCAGCCTGTGACTCAGATAATTGTACGTAGGCTTTCCTTCTAAACAACCCTCATACTTTGGTGTGTGGCAGTGTGTTATGCATACTTCCAGGGTCATCACAAAATATTAAAAAGTCACATACCCGAGGACTGGGATACAATAGCTGTTGTTCCTTTATCAAGGACATTCTTAGGTAAAACTGACTTTTTTAAAAACTGCAAAGGCATGGTAGTGAAAAATCCAGTGGCCACCAGTGGTATGGTTTGATGTCACAGCCCTTTTTGGGCTAAGATGCCGGCAGTTATATACATCACCACATTTGCAGATGTCACCCAGTAAAAAAATGTAAATAACTTCTTTGTATTATAAGAGTTTTGACATGGATTCCCTGTAAAGGTCTTGGGGACTCTCAAGTTTCTCTCCGCCAATCACACTTTGAGAATCACTGTTCTAGAGAAGAGACTGTCTTTCAATCAACGATTGACAGGGTGAGAGGAAAAGAAGAGTGGATATGTGGGGAGGGTGGGATGAGCTGGGAGGTGGGAATCGACATATGTACACCACCATGTGTAAAACAGATAGTGGGAAGCTGCTGCGTAACACCGGGAGCTCATTTTGGTGCTCTGTGATGACCTGGCAGCGTGGGATGAGGGGGAGGGGAGCAGGTCCCAGAGGGAGGGGATATATGTATACATATTGCTGATTCACTTTGTTTTACAGCAGAAACTAACACAGCATTGTCAAGCAGTTATTTGTTGTTTAATTGCTAAGTCGTATCCAAGTCGTTTGAAACCCCGTGGACTGTATGTAGCCCACCAGGCTCCTCTGTCCATGGGATTCTCCAGGCAAGAATACTGGAGTGGGTTGCCATTGCCTTCTGCAGGGGATCTTCCTGACCCAGGGATCGAACCCACATCTCCTGCATTGGCAGCTGGATTCTTTACCACTGAGTGACCAGGGAAGCCCAAAGCGATTATACTTCGCAATTTTTTTAAAAAAAAGAGGGCAGAAAGTAAGAGGGGGGTCAAGGAGCAAAGGTCTCTAGACTCATTGGAGACAGAACCCGTGAGAAAGGCAGAACTGGGTGTTTTTATCAGCTGACCTATAGTAGTAGGGACTTCAGCATCTAAGCCCTCTTCTTAGTGATTTGTTTGGCTTCATCGCACCTTAGTTTCGGCATGCTGGGTCTTTCGCTGCAACACCCGGCCTCTCTAGTTGTGACATGCGGGCTTAGTTTCCCCACAGCACGTGGGGTCTTAGTTCCCCAGCCGGGGATCAAACCCGTGTCTCCTGCATTGCCCAGCAGATTCTTAACCGTCTGGGAAATTGTTAAGCCCTTTCTTAGATCCAATTGAGAAACACCAAAATTAGATTTTCAGTAAAACGAAAGACTTCCATTCAGAAAAAAGTACCATTCTCATATTCCACTGCAGGCATACACAGGTAAGGGGCACATTTCTGAAATCAGCTCTTCTGTAACCTGCCTGCCTAACCTCAGCTTCTGGGACCAGGATGCCTGGCCCTACCCACTCTTTGCAGGTGAAACCGGTCATTCATTCTTGTAGGTGACCATCGCCCCAAAGTAACTCGGAGTGGCCTTGACACCGTCCTGAGCATGGAAAACGCTTCTGTGACTTCTCACAGGAGATAAAATACCTTTGGGTCCGTAAAGAGAGAGAAGGTTCAAGGTGCACTGACCTCGTCTTAAATCTGTACTGAGATCTATGGAAGTCCTGTGAGCAGGTTTGAATCAGAAGGAGGACATGGGCCTGGAGGCCCTAAAGCCTTGAGAAACCAAGGGAATAGGGTTCAGGGGAGAGGGGGAAATGACTCAAGGTAAAGTCTATGAACTTCACACCCTACTGAGACAAATGGCAGGTGAAGCCTCTGTCTAGTCCTGTCCCATGTACTCATTTGCACTTTTCCCTTCATTGCTCTTGTTTTAAGTCCATGATTAAATGTTGACTGGAAAGAGAACTGTCCAAAGTGGGGAGACACCTGATTTCCGGTTGCAGCTCTAGGTTTTGTTTGACACACGCTGCTTAAGCAGACATCTCTTCCTCAGGAAAACATCTGCTTCCTCCAGGGACTGAAATGGCCCCACCCCCCTGAGATTAATGGACAGAGTACATTTTCATAAAGCTTCATAGTGCGCAAGAGCAAAACTGACAGAGTGACAATGACCTCTTTTTAAGTCAAAAGCCCAATCCTTCAAAACATTAGTTCAGTCGCTCAGTTGTGTCTGACTCTGCGACCCCATGGGCTGCAGCATGCCAGGCTTCCCTGTCCATCACCCAACATATTTGACCCTTCAAACATATTTTGACCCAAAGCCAAGAGAGGTGAATTCCAGATCGTCAGCAGGGGTGGGATTTTGGATGGACAAAGCTTTCCCATTACACAATCAGCAGCTCGGCATAGATTCATCACCTCCAAACCTACACAGTGCTTGCTACTATTATGCATGACACTTTTTTGGTACAGTTAGACCATATTTTAAACTTTTTATTTTTGGCTGCAATGGGTCTTCACTGCTGCACCAGCTTTCTCTGGTTGCACAGAGTAGGGGCCACTCTTCGTTGCAGCACGCGGGCTTCTCATTGAGGTGACTCCTCTTGTTGCGGAACACAGGCTCCAGGTTCCTGGGCTTGAGTAGTTGTAGCACACAGACTTAGTTGCTCCAAGGCCTGTGGGATCTCCCCAGACAGGGATCAAACCTGTGTCCCCTGCATTGGCAGGTAGATTCTTAGCCACTGGACTGCCAGGGATGTCTAGACTATATTACTGATGTGGATTATTTTATTGCCTCTGCAGTACTGTGAGCCCTTTGAAAGCACCCATCATGGTATGTTGGGTTAAAACATGAGCAGCTGTTGGGAGCCTAAAGTCTTAGGTATGATGAAACCCAACTGCTGATAGTCTTGCGGCAGTAATAGAAACCCTCTGAATTTCTGTTTCTTCCTTTATAAGATGGGATAATATTTCCTTGCTTGTAGGTTTGTGGTGAGGATTAAATTTATGTAGAAGGTCACTTCTGAACAAATGAGATGCATTATTCTCATTGACAGTATAAATAGGGACTTATTATAGATAACACTTGAGAAGCAGTTGACTGGGGGAACTGAAGTTTAAGTGTTTGAATTTCATGTTATTCATAGCAGCTGCCAGTAAAATTATTAATATCCAAAGGATTACTTCTGTGTACAAGTGGGTGCAGTCCTGGACATTGTGACCAGCACAGGAAACTAATGAATTCTGGAGAGAGAGAGATCTGAGCAAACATGATAGGAGTCAACATACTTTGGCACCAAAGAACAAAACTGAGACGTTCTTGTGGGCAGGAAAAAAATGGTTCCTATGTGTATTGCACAACCCACAACAAAGGAGATTAAATCACAAACTAGGAAGGAAGCTACTGACAAGTCCAGTGCCCAGCCACAACTCTTTATTTCTCCTTGTTCCCTTCCAATTCACATGCACGAGTAATTGTCCATAGACATAAAGCAATTTGTATACTCAATATCATAAGCACTTCCCATTTTACTACATGGCCTTTGTAACCATTTTATTTTTTTTTCCAGTTTTATTGAGATATTATTGACATATAACATTGCATTTAAGGTGAACAACATAATGATTTGATTTCTATATTGTTAAAATCATTGTGTAATATTCCAATAAGGCTGATACACTAAAATTTACCTTAATGGTTCCTTCAGTTCAGTTCAGTCGTTCAGTCGTTCGTGTTCGACTCTTTCCAACCCCATGACTCACAGCACGCCCGGCCTCCCTGTTCATCACCATCTCCCGGAGTTCACTCAGACTCACATCCATCAAGTCCGTGATGCCATCCAGCCATCTCGTCCTCGGTCGTCCCCTTCTCCTCCTGCCCCCAATCCCTCCCAGCATCAGAGTCTTTTCCAATGAGTCAACTCTTTGCATGAGGTGGCCAAAGTACTGGAGTTTCAGCTTTAGCATCATTCCTTCCAAAGAAATCCCAGGGTTAATCTCCTTCAGAATGGACTGGTTGGATCCCCTTGCAGTCCAAGGGACTCTCAAGAGTCTTCTCCAACACCACAGTTCAAAAGCATCAATTCTTCGGCGCTCAGCCTTCTTCACAGTCCAACTCTCACATCCATACATGACCTCAGGAAAAACCATAGCCTTGACTAGACGGACCTTAGTCGGCAAAGTAATGTCTCTCCTTTTGAAAATACTATCTAGGTTGGTCATAACTTTTCTTCCAAGGAGTAAGCATCTTTTAATTTCATGGCTGCAGTCACTATCTGCAGTGATTTTGGAGCCCCCCAAAATAAAGTCTGACACTGTTTCCACTATTTCCCCATCTATTTCCCATTACTCGTGGCCATTCATTTGTTCACTTAGCATTTACAGAGCATTTACAATTGTGTCAGAGTTTACACCAGGAACTGGAAATATAAAGCAGTGTCCTGCCCTCAAAATGCTCAAAGACAGGAAAAATCATCAGGGTCCACAGCATTTGATCTAGACTGTCCATAGATGCAATTGACAACAGACCCCCAGGGAGGCAGCACCCCTCCGTGGTTTTCTCAGCTCTTACTATGGGAAGCACACAAGGGTTTTCCCTTCTTTGGAATGGAGGATTGTGATGCTTGCCTTTGAGGCCCCAGTTTCATTGTTTTATGCCCCAGTGCTTCTGCGCCCAGCCCAGCACGCCCTCGCCCTCACCCTCACCTTCCGGTGTGTCAAAACCCTCTCAACTCTGTCTCAATGAGACAGGAAGCCCCAAGTGTAATCCTGGGTTATATTTGCATTTTAAATGGATAAGCCTCAAACAGTCTCCGTTGTCTGGAGGCGAGGCTTTGCTCCCTGTGTCCCTGAAGTCACTTTGCTTTCGGCTCGTGTCTCTTTTACCTCCGAGTAAATCTATCTTTTCCTTAAAGCTGAGAACCTGGCTGCCAGACCCGCACCGGGCCCAGGGCGGGGAGGGCAGGTTCTGCCCCAAACTGGGGAGAGCACGCCCTCTACTGGTCATCTCATAAAGTGCTTAAATTCAGTTCCGCTCTGTCGCTCAGTATCCGACTCTGCAACCCCATGAACTGCAGCACGCCAGGCCTCCCTGTCCATCACCAGCTCCCAGAGTTTACTCAAACTCAAGTCCATTGAGTCGGTGATGCTATCCAACCATCTCATCCTCTGTCGTCCCCTTCTCCCGCCTTCAATCTTTCCCAGGATCAGGGTCTTTTCAAATGAGTCAGCTCTTCACATCAGGTGGCCAAAGTACTGGAGTTTCAGCTTCAACATCAGTCCTTCCAAAGAACACCCAGGACTGATCTCCTTTAAGATGGACTGGTTGGATCTCCTTGCAGTCCAAGGGACTCTCAGGGGTCTCCTCCAACAGCACAGTTCAAAAGCATCAATTCTTTGGTGCTCAGCTTTCTTTATAGTTCAACTCTCACATCCATCCCTACATGACTACTGGAAAAACCATAGCTTTGACTAGATGGACCTTTGTTGGCAAAGTAATATCTTTGCTCTTTAATATGCTGTCTAGGTTGTACTGTTTCAGACTCATTGCCAAAATTTCACTGGGGATGGCGGTGTGTGTTTGCGGGGTGGGGCATAGGATGTGCTGGTTTGTTTCAGCCATATCCAAGCCAGCAAGAGCTACTTAAACACACACACACGCGCGCGCACACACACGAGTGTGTGTCCCGCCACTCCCAGCTCTGGGCAGCGCCTAACAGGGCAACAGCAATCTCTCACCTTCTAGGGATGCTTCCAAGCCAAATAATGGGACGGGTGGTGAATGTCCTGACTCCTCTCAGCTGCCCTGGACCATCTCTAAAATGGAGCCCAGCTCAGTGATTCTTCCCTGGAGGCTGCTCCCGCGCACCTCGGGGTCCCTTGGGCCACGCTCTTCTAGACTCAGCCCGGTGTCCCAACAGTAGACTTCCTTCCACTGACCCCTCACAGCTCGGCAGTGGACTCTCACCCTTCTCCACTCCTGCCGACCAAATATCAAGAAGTAGTGGCCTGTGCGGAACGAAACTCTTGTTTTATGTTGGGCAAAACGATTTGCACGCAGTTAGTCTCTAAACCGGGTTTACCAGAGGACTCACGGAAACACACCCTCCAAGTTGGGATAAACGCTTGTCTTCACCTCGAAGATGAGCCTCCTTCAACAGGGGACTTTACTCAGCATTTCTCTCGGTCACGTGTTTCTCAGGTAGGCTCCCAAACCCTTTTCACCTGCCGGCATACCTAGAAAAGGATCCTCTTTGTACAACACCCTGGGGCAGATGGGCGGAGCTGCTCCAAAGGCCCCAGGCCCCAGGCCCTGCCTCCCACACCAGGGCTCACTCTCTCAGCAGGCCTGATCCGGACGCTCAGCAACTCGGGCCTGCCTCCAAATCCCCTGGGGAGGGTCCTTGGTAAACCCCAGCGTGCTGTGCCCCACCCCAGAGGTTCTGATTCTGCAGGTGTGAGGTGGGGCCCGAGGACTGGTGTCCCTCACAAGCTCCCAGGTGATGCATCGCAGCAGGTCTGGGGCCCACACTTTGAGAGCTCCCACCCTACAGAAGCTGCCTCTGATCTCGCTTCCCTGGGTGGGCTGAGTGCGCAGTGCCTCTTTAGGGGGGTCTCCCCCCGGCTCAGCCTCTCCCCTGGAACCCTGTACCTGCTCCCCTAGGTTGCCCCAGAAACCCTTCCTCCAGCCTCACTGGAAACAGGACCTGGCTGTTTCCTTCATGATCCAGAGGGGAGGCTTCTGTCTTTTCCCTGTGAAGAGGAACAAGGTAGGGATTGGGTTTCTTAACCGTCTGGATGGCTCTGAGCCCGGCAGGTGCATTTGTGGCCATGGAGGGGAGGCATGCAGATGGCACCACTGGCCCATCCCCAGCCTGCGCAGGACACACGGCATCGGGCAGCTGTGCAGAAATGACCCGAGCTCCCATGGGAGACACGGGGCGGGCCGGGCTGGTCCCTGGAGAGAGTCGGTTGTCGCTCTTCCCTATCAAGTGTTTATCTTTCTCCCTTCCCCTTGCTTTTGGACCACTTCAGAGAACAGGGTGGATCTGAGATGGGGGCAGTGGACTTTGCTTCTAGGAAAGGAGGGTTGGAAAAACCAGCCTCTAGGAAAGCAGCTTCTCCCTGGTGAAGACGGCATCAACGTACATCTGGTTCCTGCAGCATCCTGATCACCATGAATCAAGGATGGCAAGCAAGCAACACACTTACCTGTTTTGGAGAAAAGGTAGCAAAGACTGAGAAGAGACTCTCAGGCCAAACTCCTGGGCTTGATGCTAAGGCCTCCTGAGCAAGTAAAGGAGGGAAAAAGGGAATTCCCTGGCGGTCCAGTGGTTAAGACTCCACGCTTCCATTGCAGGCAAGCATGACGCGACTAGAAAATTAAAAAAAAAATGAAAGGAGGGAAAGAGATGTTTGTGGGCTTACTTTTTATGTTCTAGGAGTTACCTAGTGATCCCGGCATGGCCACGCTGGGTCAGACTCACACAAGACAACCGCTTCCCGGAATTATGTATTCACTTCTAGAACTATCAAGCATGGGTTCGCCCAACCCTTCCTCTGCCTGTTTATGTTTTCTCTGTATTATTCATAAGGACAATGAATTGTATGATTAGGACTTCCATTTTTTTATTCTTCTTTAAATTATCTCTTAAAATTCAAGATCTTCTCTGGGTTTCTGTCTCACAGGTTAATTATGGGGTTTATTCGTTTATTCATTCAACAAACATTAAACAGTAATTTCAGGCCAGGGTAGCAGAGCCAAGCAAGACCTGCTGCCGGCTCTGGCAGTCTGTTGGGGACAGACATACGGAGAATTTAATTGGTGAGAAAGTGCTGAGGAGGGGATCTGAGCCCAGTGCTGAGGCACATTAGCAAGGATGAACCCTGGGGGTGGCCTGAGCTGCTGCTGGAGCTGCGTCTGGCAGGAGCATCTCCAGGCCCCTGTGGGACCTCCCCCGAGTTTTCTGTCTTCTCCAAACAAGAGCTTAGCAAAAGCTGCCCTGGGAAAACGCTCTGCCCTTAGCAAATGCATTTGAAACCCTACCTCCCCAGTGCTGTTTTTATTCTCGAGTTTCCTTCCATACTAGCTCAGCTGACTTTCCCAAAAGGAATATGTGGTTGGTATATTTGGTGTGTTCCTGTCACTTCATCGCCTCCTAGGAACAAGTGAGCACTTTAAAATTGGGAAGGATTCTCCTGAATTTGAAGGCTTTACTGGAACTCTAGCTGGGCAGGGGACCAGATCCCATGAAACACCCTTTCCAAAACTCAAATTCAGTTTGTACAACAATAACCAGGGATGTTTGCGATGAAAAACAAAACCGAATGAAAAAAACCTCACGGGTTGTTCCAGCTCACTCCCAGAAATTGATTCTTTAGACCCAGGATGCTGCCATGGAGTTTTTCACCAGCAACCCACTGTTCGTGCAGGGGGGTTGCTTGTGAAAGCAACTGGCCATCTCTGCCTCTGCAGGTTCCTATCACTTATTTGGAGGACTACTTGGGCTGCTGCTAAGTGAAGAAATTCCTCCAGTAAACAAGGTTCGGGGGGTGGGGAGGGGAGCTTGGAGGATCCAACCAAGCTTCTGGCTTAAGAAGGAGCCAGAGAACCACTTGGGAAATCATCCACAGCTGGGAGAAAGCTCACTGAAGGCCTCACTGCAGAAGGGTCCACAGGAGCATCATTGATCCATTAGCAAGCAATGCTGGTCAGGCTCCCGACTGAAGGGCTAAGGTCCTTCCAGAGAAGGAGACAGTAACATACCCTATCTGCTGAGAGCATTACAGTTCCCAAAGGGCTTCACGGCATGATCTCATCTGACCATCATGGTCACCACATGTGAGAGGCCGGTTTTGATTCCTGTAACCCTGGGAGCACCAAGAGATGCTACGTGAGACTTCAGCATCACCCTGGCCGGCTCCCCGTTCCCCAACCCACCCCCAACAAGCCTATCATCTAAGCAAAACGGTGTACATGTGCTTGCTGACAATATCTCAGCATCTCCTTTCTTAGGGCCCCAAGCGTCTCCTATAATAAACTCTGAAGCCTCACTGATCACAGCCATTTTGCAGAGGGGTAAACTCAGGCTCAGCCTTGCCAAAAGTTGCGTAGCTATAAAAAAATGGAGCTGGGACTAGGACAGATTTGCAAAGCAGGCCTCTCCCTTGCCTCATATGAGCTGCCTCCTTGGGGAAAGGAAGGTCAGAAAACCCAAGCGGGGAGAGGCAGGCACACCCTCAGCCTCAGACTCTGACCTGAGGGATGACCCAGAAGGAGGCACATCCCTAAGGCTTTGGCGCGGATGGTCAGCCTGGCGGGCATCATGGGCTGGCTTTCTTAGCCCCTGCACCAATCTGCTGCTGGCACTCCTGCCTTCAGCACTCACGGGACAGTTGCCTGGACTGCTCTTGGGCATCGGGCCCCCTGTAAGGCAGCCCCCTTTCTATGTACGCTCCATCCTCAGACTTGCAGCGAGGATCTGGGTCAGTGGCGAAAGTCAGGCATAGAGAGGTGGACACTCTGGGCTGCTAATTATGACAATGATCATAAGCCACACTTCTTGTTCTGTTCAGTCACTCAATCGTGTCTGACTCTGCAACCCCATGGCCTGTGGCACATCAAGTTCTTCTGTCCTTCACCATCTCCTAGAGCTTGCTCAAACTCATGTCCATTGAGTCAGTGATGCTGTCTAACCATCACATCCTCTGCCGCCCTCTTCTCCTTCTGCCTTCGGTCTTTCTCAGCATCAGGGTCTTTTCCATTAGGTCAACTCTGCATCAGGTGGCCAAAGTATTGGAGCTTCAGCTTCAGCAACAGTCCTTCCAATGATTAGTCAGGGTTGACCTCCTCAAGGAGAAAATCAGTCATATTGGTGATTCCCAAACCTGGAGATCTGGGGATCTTTTGCCATAAAGTTGAACAAGCCACGCCTACTTGCTCCTGAGTCAGATACCCGGAGGGAGCTGGAGGTTCATATACGTTAGGCTCTTTGATAACGCCTGTATGTTGAATAAATTTTGAAGTTTAAACCCACCCACGCTTCTCCTGTGTTTATCTTAGTGATGGTTATGTAGTTTAGAGTCTGCAGCAGAAAATGTATCTCAAAAAGCTACCTTGGTTCTTTCTCGTCTTGTACCAAGCGCTTCAGGATCTGTGGGCCCCGATGCAAACATGGCCAAGTCCAAGAACCACACCACGCACAACCAGTCCTGAAAATGGCACAGAAATCCTGATCACAGAATATGAGTCTCTTAAGGCGGTGGACCCCAAGTTCCTGAGGATCATGCACTTTGCCAAGAAACACAACAAGAAGGGCCTGAAGAAGACACCAACGCCAAGGCCGCAAGTCCAGGTGCTGAGGCTGTCAAGGACCTCGTGAAGCCCAAGGAAGTCAAGCCCAAGATCCCAGTGGGCGGTAGCCGCAAGCTCAGCCAACTTGCCGACACCGCTCACCCCAAGCTCAGGAAACGTGCCTGTGCCCGCATCATCAAGGGTCTCAGGCTCTGCCGGCCAAAGTCCCAGGCCAAGGCTTCAACCAAGGCCAGGGTACCTGCAGCTGCAGCTCTGGCTCCCAAGGGTGCCCAGGTACCAAAGCTCTGGAGTAGAGACCTTCATCTGCCAGTGTGAGGATAGAAGGGCTGATGTGACCCCTGGGTGCTGTCTATATAGCGCCGGTGCCCTCCTTTGGGATCTGAACAAATAAATCGGAGACAGGATCTGTCAAAAACAAAACAAAAAGCTACCTTGGTTTCCAGTGACCTGTAGCGTGAGGTGTCTGTGGCCTACCCGATGGACCCAGGAGACAGCGGGGCATCTGGACACGACATCAACCATCCCAGGCTCAGCTCGGGTCCACTTGGCTGGCCACCTGCACGTGGGGCTCGAGGTGGCCACGCTGCTCCGGGCGGCACGAGGGGCCCCGTCCGTCCCTCCCCTGGCAGAGCTGAACTCGTGCTCTTCCTTGTCTTCCACGCCCCCCGACCTCAAACTCTGCTCTGCACCCATCACGGGTGAGTGGGTCACTGGGAGCCCTGGGAGGGTGGAGACGGGCACCTTCTGGATGTCGCTTTGTCCTGGGATGGAGAGGCTCTCCCTCTGACCTGAGAACACAGGCCCGTGTCCCTGGTTTCTGAGTTGGCTGGAGCATCCTCCGTTGTCAGCGCTGCTGTTGAGCCATCAAAGAGGACCCTGAGAGCTGAGGGCAGGGCAGCTAGGCAAGGACACTCTCTTGCTGTGGGATCCCATGGGTTTCTGGGTTTGAGAACTGTCTGGCATGATAGCCAGCCCAGAAGGGTGCTGCAGTGGGGAAGTGGGCAGCTGGGGGAGGTGGACAGAGCACACAGAGGCTTTGGTTTTGGATCTCATTGGCTGACTACCTGGAGGCAGGTTACTCACCTCTCTGAGCCGAGTCATACTGGGAATTCAGAGTCAGTGGGTTAAATGAGGCGGAGATGGCGGGTTCCCCACACAGTGCAGGACGCCCTACCGATGCTGGTTCCCACACCCTTCCCCTTCTCTTAGAGTCTCTGTCTCCAGCGCACAGTCAGGGCAAGCCCGATGTCAGGACCAAAGGCACAGCCTTCCCAGCAAGCTGGCCACCTCCCCAGGACCCCCACAGCTGCCAGCTCCTTCCTTAAAAAACGTTAACTCAGAGCCAGTGCCCTGGAGCAGTGTCAGGGGCGAGGGAAACCGCAAGAGGCCTGTGTCTCTGGACGTCCGCTCCCGGTTCAGCTCCGGCGGCAGCCCCATCCCGGCGGCGCTGCTCGCACAGGCTGCAGGGGGCGGAGCCCTGAGGGGGCGTCTCGCGTCCTCTCTCCTGGCTCCCCAAGCTCCGGGCAGAGGCTCAGGGAGGGCCAAACCGGGTGAAGCGCCTTGCTCAGAGGGCCTGGATAGAGCTGTGTGCTCGCCCAGGGACCAGGCGGCTCTGCTTCTCCTGGAACCCCTTGAGCGTGACAGCAGCTTTTGGCCCCTGGCCCCTGACGGGGTCACCGTCCGAACACCGAGGCCTCTTCCAGCCCACTCCGCCAGGTCCCCATGAAATGTAAACACAGGTGGGCTTGCCCTTCTGGAAACAGACTTTGGGTTTGGCTCTGGGCTGGACTCTAAGTCTTTAAAACTGTCCACGAGGCAGCCTTGGGTGAGCAGCCTGTGCGGCCCGTGGATTCCCGTGTTTCGCGTCACTGTTTCCTGGGTGATGGATTGTGCGAGCGGTGCCGCCTCCCAGTCCAGTCTGTCCCTCTTGCTGTTCACTCTGCGGTCACTGGGTGGCAGAGTGAGGCACTGTCCTATTGCTGCCCTCCCGCTGGGGCTCCATTCCCTTCGTCGCAAATCTGATGTGACCCCTGGGTGCTGTCTATATAGCGCCGGTGCCCTCCTTTGGGATCTGAACAAATAAATCGGAGACAGGATCTGTCAAAAACAAAACAAAAAGCTACCTTGGTTTCCAGTGACCTGTAGCGTGAGGTGTCTGTGGCCTACCCGATGGACCCAGGAGACAGCGGGGCATCTGGACACGACATCAACCATCCCAGGCTCAGCTCGGGTCCACTTGGCTGGCCACCTGCACGTGGGGCTCGAGGTGGCCACGCTGCTCCGGGCGGCACGAGGGGCCCCGTCCGTCCCTCCCCTGGCAGAGCTGAACTCGTGCTCTTCCTTGTCTTCCACGCCCCCCGACCTCAAACTCTGCTCTGCACCCATCACGGGTGAGTGGGTCACTGGGAGCCCTGGGAGGGTGGAGACGGGCACCTTCTGGATGTCGCTTTGTCCTGGGATGGAGAGGCTCTCCCTCTGACCTGAGAACACAGGCCCGTGTCCCTGGTTTCTGAGTTGGCTGGAGCATCCTCCGTTGTCAGCGCTGCTGTTGAGCCATCAAAGAGGACCCTGAGAGCTGAGGGCAGGGCAGCTAGGCAAGGACACTCTCTTGCTGTGGGATCCCATGGGTTTCTGGGTTTGAGAACTGTCTGGCATGATAGCCAGCCCAGAAGGGTGCTGCAGTGGGGAAGTGGGCAGCTGGGGGAGGTGGACAGAGCACACAGAGGCTTTGGTTTTGGATCTCATTGGCTGACTACCTGGAGGCAGGTTACTCACCTCTCTGAGCCGAGTCATACTGGGAATTCAGAGTCAGTGGGTTAAATGAGGCGGAGATGGCGGGTTCCCCACACAGTGCAGGACGCCCTACCGATGCTGGTTCCCACACCCTTCCCCTTCTCTTAGAGTCTCTGTCTCCAGCGCACAGTCAGGGCAAGCCCGATGTCAGGACCAAAGGCACAGCCTTCCCAGCAAGCTGGCCACCTCCCCAGGACCCCCACAGCTGCCAGCTCCTTCCTTAAAAAACGTTAACTCAGAGCCAGTGCCCTGGAGCAGTGTCAGGGGCGAGGGAAACCGCAAGAGGCCTGTGTCTCTGGACGTCCGCTCCCGGTTCAGCTCCGGCGGCAGCCCCATCCCGGCGGCGCTGCTCGCACAGGCTGCAGGGGGCGGAGCCCTGAGGGGGCGTCTCGCGTCCTCTCTCCTGGCTCCCCAAGCTCCGGGCAGAGGCTCAGGGAGGGCCAAACCGGGTGAAGCGCCTTGCTCAGAGGGCCTGGATAGAGCTGTGTGCTCGCCCAGGGACCAGGCGGCTCTGCTTCTCCTGGAACCCCTTGAGCGTGACAGCAGCTTTTGGCCCCTGGCCCCTGACGGGGTCACCGTCCGAACACCGAGGCCTCTTCCAGCCCACTCCGCCAGGTCCCCATGAAATGTAAACACAGGTGGGCTTGCCCTTCTGGAAACAGACTTTGGGTTTGGCTCTGGGCTGGACTCTAAGTCTTTAAAACTGTCCACGAGGCAGCCTTGGGTGAGCAGCCTGTGCGGCCCGTGGATTCCCGTGTTTCGCGTCACTGTTTCCTGGGTGATGGATTGTGCGAGCGGTGCCGCCTCCCAGTCCAGTCTGTCCCTCTTGCTGTTCACTCTGCGGTCACTGGGTGGCAGAGTGAGGCACTGTCCTATTGCTGCCCTCCCGCTGGGGCTCCATTCCCTTCGTCGCAAATAGATGGGGAAACAACGGAAACAGTGAGAGTCTTTATTTCCTTGGGCTCCAAAATCACTGCAGACGGTGACTGCAGCCAGGAAATTAAAAGACACTTGCTCCTTGGAAGAAAAGCTATGACCAACCCAGACAGCATATTAAAAAGCAGAGACGTTACTTTACCAACAAAGGTCTGTATAGTCGAATCTATCATTTTTTCAGTAGTCATGTATGGATGTGAGAGTTGGACCATAAAGAAAGCTGAGTGCTGAAGAATTGATAACTTTTGAACTGTGGTGCTGGAGAAGACTGCTGAGTATCCCTTGGAATGCAAGGAGATCAAACCAGTCAATCCTAAAGGAAATCAGTCCTGAATAATCATTGGAAGGACTGATGCTGAAGCTCAAGCTCCAATACTCTGGCCACCTGATGTGAAGAACTGACTCATTGGAAAAGACCCTGATGCTGGGGAAGACTGAAGGCGTGAGGAGAAGGGGACGACAGAGGATGAGATGGTTGGATGGCATCGCCTACTCAATGGACATGCATTTGAGCAAACTCCTGGAGTTGGTGATGGACAGGGAGGCCTGGCATGCTGGAGTCCATGGGGTCACAAAGAGTCAGACATGACTAAGAGACTGAACTGAACTGATCAGGGGGCTCCACAGATACAGCCCAGATCCTCAGACTTGAAGAATCACCCAAGGACTTGTTCAACTGTTTTTGTCCTGCCTCTTACTAGCTGTGTGAATCTGGCAGGTTACTAACCTCTCTGAACTGATTTTCTGATTCAGTAGTGTGAGGTGGGGCTAAGAATTTGTATTTCTATCAAGTTTCCAGGTGATATGACAGCTACTGTTCAGGGGAAAGTGTCAGGGGCTAAAAGTCCCTCCCTGGCTCCTGGGAGTCCAGTGGCCTGGGATCAAATGCTCTGATCTCGTAAAAAGTGGGTAGAGGTGACCGCGCACGGACCTCCTTCAGGAAGGCTCCGGTGCTGGCATTTCCCACCCCATCCCCCTCCCAACATCCTTTATCACCATCCCTGGAGCGTATCTCCACTGAAGCACTCAGGGGACAGTCAACCTGTCTGCAAGCACAGAAGCCCGCACCGGGTAGACGCCATTGAAGAGAGAACAGAGATTGGAGGGAAGAAACGGGAGAAGGGGACGGAGGACGGGAACGAGCCGTGCTCATGCGCACCGGTCCCAGCGAGACTCCAGACGGGATAACGCCCGGCTGTACTGGGGTTTGAGACAGGAGACAATCCAAGAGGCCCCGCCTGCCCTTCTTCACTGCACCTTTCCCAGGCTCCTTGTGGCATGTGACTGGGCTCTGGCTCAAGCACCCCAGGGCTTTGACAAAGCCATGGCACACAAGCTGAGAGAGACAGAGAGAAATGTACAGAGAGACAGAGAACAAGGGAAAGAGAAGATCACTTGGGAGCTTTTTGTATCAGGGTGGGAATGGCATCACTTCCACCGACATTCCGCTGCTAAGAACCCAGTCGCATGCCACAAGGAGCCTGCGAAAGGTGCGTGAACAAGGGCAGAAAGCGGCTCTAGGGTTTTCTCCCATCTCAAAAGTGCAAGTGTTAGTCACTCAGTCATGTCCCTGGACTCTTTGAGACCCCCACCATGGACTGTAGCCCACCAGGCTCCCCTGTCCGTGGAATTCTCCAGGCAAGAATATTGGAGGGAGTTGCCATTTCCTTCTCCAGGGGACCTTCCTGATCCGGGGCTTTAACCCAGGTCTCCTGCATTGCAGGCGGATTCTTTACCGTCTGAGACACCAGGGAAGCCCCAGTCCTTCACGGCTGCATGGAGCAGAGCACCCCCTGCCCCACACCCACTGGGACTTTATGAGAGAACAATGAATTCCCACTGAATTAATCTGCTGAAATATCGGACTCGATCTATCTACCTGCAACAGAATGTAACATTCCCCAACCAGTGTAGCAGACACAAATGGAAAGGGAGAAAGACAGTAGATGCCCCCACAATGTACAACCTTGCCGGTCACGCCATTAGTTTGATCAGAACGAGCTCATTTAACATCTCAGGCTCTAGGACGGTAACAATTACCACCTGTGGAGCGTGCTCAGGGGCACACTGCTTTCCCTTCAGGAATTCATTTTATTCCTTGTAAGAATGTGAGAGGCGCTAAGACTGTAATCCCTGTTTTGAAGATGCAGATCTGAGGTGAGCGGCCGGTGCGCCGTTAAGTACTGTACCCAAGGTCATGCAGTGATCGCCTCTGGGAAAAGGCAGCGGCAAGATCTGACTCCAGGCTGCCTGTCTGCAGCCCACATGCTCTCAACTACACCAAAGCCTCCCTAAAGACTCAACGCCCAGTCCTTGGCTGTGGGGAGCTTAAACTGGGAGCTTAAGGGGGATGCCCAGGATTATTCAACCAGGAGTTGGGAAGACATCATGGTGTATACTTGAGAGTATGGATTTTGGGTGGAGGAAAAGAATTTGTCTAACCCTAAAATGGCTTGCTAAATGCAAATGTGATGACCCCACAGTTGAAGGAGGAGGTTGGGAGTAAGGGGAGATGGGATTAACGCAACAGGAACAGATCCCTGGTAACTTTAGGAGTTTGATGAAACAGTGTGTCAGTCTGGAGAACTCTGTGTGAATCTCAGATTTCCCAACTTCCCTTCTTCTCCTGCGCTCCACACCATCCTGCATCCTCCTCTTCAGCTTCGCAATTTCAGGTCTTTCCCAAGAGCTGAACTGTTTGTTGTCTCCTTCACTGTTGCCTCCCCAGCCCCTAGAACGGGGCTAGGCCTATAGTACGTGCTCAGTATTTGTGGGATGAATTGATGGGGAGAAATATAGCTGGTGGGGGCATGGCAGCAAGAGTTTGTTTACTTGGAGTCTCAAATCTGTGAACATTAAGGGCCATGGAATCTCAAGAGGCCCTCTGGTCCATGCCTTGCTTCCACTGGTGACTGCCTGCCAATCCTAGTCTCTTCTTTCCTTAAAGACCTAAGACAGCAGGGCTGACAGAGGCTTTTAGAGACCACAGAGTCCGGGTGATCTCCAACTTGGATTTGTACAGAACTCCAGTTGATGGGATACCAACGCCTGGACCTGCTCTTGGAAAGATTCTGATTTGATTGGTCTGGGCTGTTGCCCAGGTATCAGAATTTTTAGTGGCTCCCTAGGTGCTCTTCATGTGCTGCTGAGGCTAAGAACTAGAGGTCTGATCCAATCCCTTTGTTTTATAGACCAAGCCTCAGAGAAGGGAAGGGGGATGCCCAGGATTATTCAGCCAGTTCTTGAAGGGATGAGCCCCAAGTCCAGTGAGCACGCTTCTCTACTCCAAAGACCTCCCCATCATCTCTTCTGAAAATGCATTTTTTGATCTCCTGGTTTTGGGGACTGAAAGTGATTCCTAAGGTTAGAACCTTTAAACCTTTCCTTGATCTGCCCAGAGTGGATTCAGCTTTAACCCAGAGTTTCAATCCAGTCCCAAAGCAGTTTCACCCAGATCCTCCTTCTTGCTCTGTATGGTCCTCCCTTTACGACCTCATGCCAGTTCTTCAGCTTCTTGGGGAGGTCTCCCCACATGCCTCGGGAGCTCCACAGCCTTCCCCGCTCAGTTCCTTTCTGGATTTCTTTCCTCCACTCAGTTCCCTTTGACCCACTTATTTATTCTTCTTCAGGCTAAAGTCCTCCCCGAGCACCCCTCGCCCACTGAGCTGTCCCCAGCAGGAAAGACCTGGCAGACAGTGGGTCTTGCCTCCTTTTGCATTTCTCCTCCTTGATGACTCCCCTCTGGCTCTGCAAAGGGAAAACTGGCCCCGGAAAACTGCCTCTGTCCTCCTCCCAGCTGGCACACAGCTAACTTGAGTCATGCCCTTGAAACACACATAATCGGATCTCATTTGTTAAAGAAATAAAATAAAACAAAACAAACCCCAGCAGTGCAAAACACACACTGATAAAGGCTTTGGTGAAAGATGATACAAAGTAGATCGACTGTTCCTTAATCAGGAGCTCAGTAAACACCCTCTTCCTGGGAGAGCCTCCCAGAGGGTATTTTGGGCAGCCTGGAGAGTTTTTAATGTAGATTTTGCTTTCCAACCTGAAGCGACTTAGCAGCAGCAGCGTCCAATTGCTGGATCCTGACCTGAACTCATCCTCCTGCTCGACGTCTCCTTGTTCTTCCTTCTCTTGTCTGCGGAGTCCAGGGAGGTTGCCTCTTACTGTCTCTAATCTCTTCAGCCATGATGTCAACTCAAAGAAGTGAGCATCCCATCTCCTTCCTTTTTCTCCACCCGAAAGTTATTTCCTCTTAGTTCACTACCTGGGATTTTGATGCCTGTGTTCCCTCTGCGTTATTGATACACATAGAGAGAGAAAAAAAGGAACTACTTGAAATTCCCCAGAAGGTTGTGAGAGTTGTTTTCAGTGTTGCAATTTGGAACTAGTCAGTTTCTAGTTTAAGTTTCCATCAGAAAGCTTGTTAGGAGTGGGGTATATAAGCTCCAATAGTAGCAACAGCAGCATCAGAAGAAGAAACAACTGTTTCAGACCCAGCGAACTCTGCAGCCGGAGCAGAAGCAAGGTAAGCATTTCCCTGCCCCTGCTGCCCCTTCCACAGGCCCACAGGCTGTCCAGGGGTATAAAGTATTCATTTAAAAAGTCAACTAATAATAATTATTTACTAAGGTTTATGAAGAAATGCCTATTTTTTTAGAAAGGTTTGTCTTGTTTTAAAGTAGTATGTGTATAAAAATGTTTTCTTCAATATTAACATTCATCAGTTAAAGTATTGTATAGAATTAAAGTGAGTGGTGCTTCCCCTGTTATTGTAAACTTACTAAAAGCCTTTCATTCAATAAGTAATAATAAATTCAATAAATAATTGAATTCATGCTTATACCTCATAACTGTATATTGTTAGCATAGTTAGTTTCATATTTGTGGTGGGCTTGTGACAATCAACTAGATTAATAGTTGGGTTATCTAGATCTTTTGGATTAACTAATCACTTAAACAATGGAAAGCAACTCCAATGTTGAAAATTACTTTGTGAAGTTTTAAAATCTGTAAGAAGAGGGAAAATGATCATCTTTACTATACTGGTATCTGATAGTTGCCAAGGTTAATCATGCACAATAATTTTCAGGTTAAAAAATAATCATTAGTTTAAAATATCATTTTAAAAAAGAGATTACTAAACCTGAGCTGATGGCCCACTTTGTTTTCAAATGAGGAATTTCAAGGTATTAGAAAGAATTTGGGCAGCCTCTTAGACTTCATTTTATTGGGGTCTGAAATGTTATGGTTTCTGTCCATTCATTCATTCTTCTAATAATGAAATCCCTCTAAGATAGATTCTCTCTGCTAGACTCTGGGGACAAAATATAGAATAAGACAGATGTGGGGAAGACAAACATGAAAGAAGTAGCAAGCTGATTGCAGTTGTCTTAAGTAAGTGCTTTCAAAGGAGGAATGGAGCTGAGAGGAAACAGCCGGGAGTCCTGCCTTCATCAGTACACCGCGCTGAATACTTTATGTGAATTGTTTCATTAGCATTTTATCACAACAAGGTGACCATTTTACAGATTAGGAGTGCGAGGCTCAAAGAGAGCAAGTGACTTGACCAGAGTCATACACCTAACAAGTGGCAGAGCTGGGATGCCAACACAGAGCTGCCTATCTCTAGAACTAGGACCATTTGCATTTGCTACACATGCCTTCTGTGACTATGCCTTTTTATCTTTAAATGATAATTCTCTTTTCTGATTAAAAAGTAATGAAGAAAATAAAACTTGAAAGCAAGACGCTCAGCCAAATGTCACTGGCATGCCCATGTTAACACCAGAGTTAGGGAGCCTTAACACACTACAGTATCTGGGGGTCTTACGTCCCTCATGGGCTTCCCTTGTGGCTCAGCTGGTAAAGAATCCACCTGCAGTGCAGGAGACCTGGGTTCGATCCCTGGGTCAGGAAGATCCCCTGGAGAAGGGGTAGCTGGGGACAGAGGATGCTGTTGGGTTCCTGCCTTCCAGTGGGTGAAATCACTGCTCTCTCATCCTTGACGGGCTTCCCTTGTGGCTCAGCTGGTAAAGAATCCACCTGCAGTGCAGGAGACCTGGGTTCGATCCCTGGGTCAGGAAGATCCCCTGGAGAAGGGGAAGGCTACCTACTCCAGTATTCTGGCCTGGAGAACTCCATGGACTGTATGTATAGTCCATGGGGTCGCAAAGAGTCGGACACGACTGAGCGACCTTCACTTTCACTTTCACTCATCCTTGACAATTTCTCCATCTCCCAGCCAGGCCTCTGGGCTGTCCAGGTCACCCTCTGGGGAACTTGTCCGATAGATTCTCTTTCAAGAATGTTACAGCCAACCAAGCCATCCACGCCCCAGGGGTACAGAGCTCACACACCCATCATTGAGATGTCTGATGATGTTCAGCAAGTGCTGAGCCCAGCAGGGGCTCCACACACAGCTAACTCCTCCTCTGCCAGTTGCTTCCTCCTGCCTGGTCTTATTTAATGCTTCCACAACTCCTGCGAGGTGGCTGTCGTTGGATCAATTTCCAGAAGAGCAAACGGGTTCAAGGTTGCATGGCTTAGCTGAGTCTGCACAGTATTCTTTGCACGGACTGTACCTGGAAACCCTCCTGGATCATGATATGGTGATCATTTTCCTGAAGGCAGGGGACTTAAGAGATGCCACAGGAACATCTCAAAAGGCAGAGAACCATGGCCAAGGAGAGAGGAAGGAGGAGAACAGAGAGTTAAAAAAAAATCATCTACTCCAGAGGGGACACTATATATCAGACATGGCCCGTAGACATGTTTTAATTGGCTACACACTCTTATATGATGGAATTTGTTGCCGATATTTGAAAAACCAGAGCATTTCCCCAAAGAGCCAGACTTCCAAGTAGTTTGTCTCTTTTACTTTTTTTTGGCATGCCAGGTCTCAGTCGTAGCATGCTGGATCTAGTTTCCTGATCAGGGATCGAACCCAGGCCCCCTGTGTGGGCAGGTGGATTCTTAACCACTGGACTACCAGGGAAGTCCCCCACGCTTGTCCTGAAAAACTGTAATCACTTGGCCAACCATTGGTGGAGGCAGACCAGGGCTTCCCTCCTCTTTAGAGAGGACAGTACTCTCCAGCCTGCCACTGTACCCACTCGGCCAGCGCCACCCATTTCTGTTCCTTGCCTGACACGCTGACAATTGAGTTTATGGCCCCTGATCTATTTCCACCGACCCCCTTCCTATAAGAAAAACAGGACCCAGTGAGGTGACAAGATCAAAGGCACACGGGGGACCTAAGACTACCACCTAGCTTCCCCATGCTGCAGCTTCTCACCTGTAAGATGGAAATACTGATAGTGCTTGCCTTAACTTGGGCTGCTGGAACGACATACCGCCGTCTAGATGGCTGAAACAACAGACATTTATTTGCTCAGAGTTTTGGAGTGCGGAAAGCCCATGATCCAGGTGCCAGTAAATTTAGTTTCTGCTGAGAGCGCTCTTCCTGACTTAACGCGGTCACCTTCTTGCGATGTCCTCCCATGGCTGTTCCTCAGTACATACGCTGCAGGGAAGGGCAAGCTATCTGGTGCCTCTTCTTGCGAGGATACTGACCCTATCGGGTCAGGGACCCACCCTACGATCTCACTTAACCTTAATCCTTTCCGTAGGGACCCCATCTCCAAATATGGCCACATAGTTAGGGCTTCAGCATACAAATTTGAGGGGGGACACAAGTCAGTCCTCAACATCCAAAAAACTAAGATCATGGCTCAGTGACAGATTTTATTTTCTCAGGCTCCAAAACCGCTGCAGAGGGTGATTGCAGCCACAAAATTAAAAGACGCTTACTCCTTGGAAGGAAAGCTATGACAAACCTAGACAGTAGATTAAAAAGCAGAGACATCATTTTGCTGATCAAAGTCTGTTTAGTCAAAGTTATGGATGGTTTTCCCAGTAGTCATGTACGGATGTGAGAGTTGGACCATAAAGAAGGCTGAATGCTGAAGAATTGATGCTTTTAAGTTGTGGTGCTGGAGAAGACTCTTGAGAGTCCCTTTGGAGCAAGGAGATAAAATCAGTCAATCCTAAAATAAATCAACACTCAATATACATTGGAAGGACTGATGCTGAAGCTGAAGCACCAATAATTTGGTCACCTGATTCGAAAAGCCAACTCATTGGAAAGCTTTACGCTGATGCTTGGAAAGACTGAAGGCAAAAGGAGAAGAGGGTGACAGATGATGAGATGCTTGGATGGCATCATTGACTCAACAGACATGAATTTGAGCAAACTCTGGGATAGAGTGCAGGACAGGGAAGCCTGGCGTGTTGCAGTCCATGGGGTCACAGACAGTCGGACACGACTGAGCAACTGAACAACAGCAAGAGTTCAGTCCATCAGCTCAGCTCAGTTCAGTTCAGTCACTCAGTCGTGTCTGACTCTTTGCGACTCCATGAACCGCAGCATGCCAGGCCTCCCTGTCCATCACCAACTCCCAGAGTTCACCCAAACTCATGTCCACTGAGTCAGTAATCCCATCCAACCAACTCATCCTCTGTCGTCCCCTTCTCCTCCTGCCCTCAATCTTTCCCAGCATCAGGGTCTTTTCCAATGAGTCAACTCTTCGCATGAGGTGACCAAAGTATTGGAGTTTCAGCCTCAGCATCAGTCCTTCCAATGAACACCCAGGACTGAGCTCCTTTAGGATGGACTGGTTGGATCTTCTTGCAGTCCAAGGGACTCTCAAGAGTCTTCTCCAACACCACAGTTCAAAAGCATCAATTCTTCAGTGCTCAGCTTTCTTTATAGTCCAACTCTCACATCCATACATGACCACTGGAAAAACCATAGCCTTGACTAGATGGACCTTTGTTGACAAAGAAATGTCTCTGCTTTTTAATATGCTGTCTATGTTGGTCATAACTTTCCTTCCAAGGAGTAAGCATCTTTTAATTTCATGGCTGCAGTCACCATCTTCAATCCATAATGGCGCCCATTTCCTAGGGTTGCTGTGTGAGGCTGGACTGAGTCCATATGGGAAAAGCACTCAGCGTCTGGCGCATCATATGTTCTCAGTAAATGTCAGCAATAACATGTGACAATAACAGTGAGGGCGTAGGCTTCCTCTTTAGCTTTTTGTAGCACTTCCTCTGCCAAGAGAGATGCTTGTCACCGTCTCTCAACTGCTCCCCAGACAACTCTTGTCTTTGATAAGGTCGAGGAAAGTGTTAGCATTAAGGAAGGAAGACATGTTGGCATGTGTCTAATGCTGACTCTCTCCTCAGGTTAGACACTCAGGGGGCCTCCAGGGAGACTGACAACAGGAGACCCCTTGGTCGTCTCCCCTGGGAAAACGGAACACCCCCCGTGTAACTGGGCTCACACTCCCTCTTCAGTATTCCCGGGCAGTCAGCCTCTGAATGTGCTTAGCTCGTGGCCCAGATACACAAACGCCTGGTTTTCCTTCTTGTGTAGAGTCCTTGTTCCATCTTACCTGTCTTTCCTTTTCATCTCTGGGCGTGGGAGATTCCCTGGAAGGCACCGGGCCTGCGTCTGGGCCCTGGAGATCCAGGTGTACTGGTCAACTCGGTTTGCTCCACTCTCTGCTCTGCGCCGTGCCGGAGGCTGTCCTTGGTGGACTGGGCTCCCGTCTCCTGCCCTCACCTGCTCCTTCAGGCCTCAGACAGGTAACACCTTCTGGGTTCTGCACCATCCTTGATGTGATTGGTTCCAAATAGAAAAAGGAGTACATCAAGGCTGTATATTGTCACCCTGCTTATTCAACTTATATGCAGGGTACATCCTGTCTCTTATACACATCTAGATGTGTATAAGAGACAGCTTTCCTTCCAAGGAGTAAGCATCTTTTAATTTCATGGCTGCAGTCACCATCTTCAATCCATAATGGCGCCCATTTCCTAGGGTTGCTGTGTGAGGCTGGACTGAGTCCATATGGGAAAAGCACTCAGCGTCTGGCGCATCATATGTTCTCAGTAAATGTCAGCAATAACATGTGACAATAACAGTGAGGGCGTAGGCTTCCTCTTTAGCTTTTTGTAGCACTTCCTCTGCCAAGAGAGATGCTTGTCACCGTCTCTCAACTGCTCCCCAGACAACTCTTGTCTTTGATAAGGTCGAGGAAAGTGTTAGCATTAAGGAAGGAAGACATGTTGGCATGTGTCTAATGCTGACTCTCTCCTCAGGTTAGACACTCAGGGGGCCTCCAGGGAGACTGACAACAGGAGACCCCTTGGTCGTCTCCCCTGGGAAAACGGAACACCCCCCGTGTAACTGGGCTCACACTCCCTCTTCAGTATTCCCGGGCAGTCAGCCTCTGAATGTGCTTAGCTCGTGGCCCAGATACACAAACGCCTGGTTTTCCTTCTTGTGTAGAGTCCTTGTTCCATCTTACCTGTCTTTCCTTTTCATCTCTGGGCGTGGGAGATTCCCTGGAAGGCACCGGGCCTGCGTCTGGGCCCTGGAGATCCAGGTGTACTGGTCAACTCGGTTTGCTCCACTCTCTGCTCTGCGCCGTGCCGGAGGCTGTCCTTGGTGGACTGGGCTCCCGTCTCCTGCCCTCACCTGCTCCTTCAGGCCTCAGACAGGTAACACCTTCTGGGTTCTGCACCATCCTTGATGGTCCCCTTCATCTCCCCTCTGCCTCTGTCAACAGGCCCTTCAAAAAATATCTTTCACTTAAAAACCAGTTCGAGAGTCCCACCTGTCTTCTGCTTGATCCCTGACTCATACAGAAGGAACCTGATCTGTACAAAGATGTTCAGGGCACAGTAGAGAGGTCTGAACCCAGAAAAACTGCTCAGGGGCAGGGTGGTGAGTCAGGCACTCACTCTGCTCAAGGATGATTTTCCTGCTCCAATTTCCATGACTATTCCACATACACACCCTGTGGCATTCGCCAAACACCTAGAGGTGGCTACCTGCCTCAGACGGGATGCTGCGGGCAGCTAAGATTGGCAGATGGAGTGCTCTTTCTATCACTTGGGTTCCTGGACCTTCAGAAACTCACCAGGGTAGGTCCTGTACGACCCCAATCATGCGTCTCCATAGCAACTGCCTTAGGCCCCATTCATCAGCTGGGGCAGGCCTGGGTCACCGCGCTTCCCTATTCGTTTGGGAAACAGATGCTATCTTATTAAACTGCTTCTTTTTGTCTTCCTATAGTGCCCAAGAGCCAAAAGGGGAGCTTCCTCACATAACCCCGGTGTCCCAAGGCATCTGAGCAGTGGCTCCCCTCTGCATGAATCTCAGGAAACCCACAGAAGCCAAATTCAAGTATTTGCAAGATGGCTGCTGCTAGAGACTGCATTCTATTTACCTATTTATTTACTTACTTACGGCTGCACTGGGTCCTCGTGGTGGTACACGGGCTTCTCAGTGCGGTGGCTTCCTGTTGTAGCTCACGAGTTCTAGAACACGGGCTTAGCAGTTGCGACATGCAGGCTCAGTGCTGCGTCGTGGCATGGGGTATCTTCCCGGACTAGGGATCGAGCCCAGGTCGCTTTCACTGGCAAGTGGATTCCTCACCACTGGACCACCGAGAAGGTCCCGAGAGACTTGATTTTTGTGTCCAAAATTCATATGTCAAATCCTTAATTCCCAGTCCAACGGTATTAGGAGATGGGACCTGGGGCAGGGATTAGGTCATAAGGGTGGAGCCCTCATGAATGGGATTAGTGTGCTTGTAAAAGAGGCCCTGCAGATCTCCTGTGTCCCCTCCACCAGGCGAGGGCACACGGAGAAGCTGGCTGTGCAGGACCCGGGAAGTGGGTCCTCGCCAGTGTCTGGACTCTGCCAGCACCGTGACCGTGGACTTCCCAGCCTCTCAGTGTTTGCTGTGTATAAGTCATCCAGCCTGTGGTCTTTCTGTGAAGGGGCGGGCCCAGCGCCTCTGACTGCACCATCAGGAGTGACAAGAGGTTTCTTCACTGAAGGCTGCCATTGTCATTTCAGAGGAGACGATCCTCTTCCTCTTCGGGAAAAAAAGTAGCTGAAATCCAAGAAAGTTTTAAATTTCTGCTCCCTCTAGCCAAATGTCCTCAGAGCACCTCAGCACCCTGAACCTGGTTCAGTGTGGTTCTTCCTGTCCAGGGCCCGCTGCTGCCAGTGGGTCACTCAGGCCCCAGCGTGGTCCTCTCCCTGGTGCCTCCCTGGTCTGAGTCACGTTGCTTTCGTTCCTCCTGTGCTCCTCCTTCTCTGGTGATCCCTCTTCAGGGCTTTGGTTAGGAAAACTAATGAACCTGAAATTCAAGGGACTTCTCTAGGAGGCAAAAGTTTGAAACATCAGGACACTAAAACTTTTTGATCATAAGGACATCTGGGTCTTGACTGTGATGACCATTTAAATCCACATTCTTCTTGCTATTAAAAAAAAAAAAGAATAGAAAAGAGTTGGATTAAGAGAATCTAGGTATAAAATTTCTAGTTTTGACACTTATTAATTGTATCATCTTACGCAAGTTACCTAACCTTCTAAACCCCAGTTACTTCCTTTGTAAAATGGGAATAATAATAATACCTGCCTTATAGGCTTAGTATAATAGACGGTTGTTATGTTTTCAGGAGTTAGTCAGTGCCCGCCCTCACCTTTTAAAAACTTTTCACTTGAAAATAATTTCAAACTCACAGAAAAGTGGCAGGAATAAGAACAGTGCAAACACTGTCTGCATGCTCTTTACCATTAACATTTCACTTTAAATCTTTTATTATTTTCTTCTACACACGCACACAGAGTGAGGTTTTTTTCTGAACCACTTGAGAGTAACTTACTCATTGAATAGCCCTTTCCCCTGTATACCTCAACGTATATTTTCTTTTTAAAATAAATTATTTAGTTCTTTACTTATTTGTTTTTATTTACAATTTTTTTGCTCGTGCTTGGTCTTTGCTGCTGCTCTCAGGCTTTCTCCAGTTGCCGTGAGCGGGCTCTACTCTTCGTCACAGTGCCCGGGCTTCTCGTTGTGGGGGCTTCTCTCCTTGTGGAGCACAGGCTTTAGGCACACAGGCTTCCGTAGTTTCGCCTCACAGAATGAGTTGCTCTGTGGCATGTGGAATCTTCCTGGACCAGGGATCAAACCCACGTCCCCTGCATTGGCAGGGGATTTTTATCCACTATACCACCAGGGACGTCCCCTAAGCTACATTTTCTAAGAAAAGGAACCAGGATATTCTCTCACATCACTATAGTACAATTAGTAACTTCCATAAAGCTGACAAAGACACACTACTTTTATCTAATTGAACATCTACATTCCAGCTTTGTCAATTGAACTGCTAATGTCGTTTACACCATTTTTCCCCTCTTAGGTCAGGATCTAGTTTATGATCAGATATCACATTTAGCCATCCTGTTTTTTTAGTTTAACTCTTTTTTTTTGGCCTTGCCATGTGGCCTGTGGGATGACCACCAGAGAAGTTCCTAGTCTTTCCTTAATCTGGAACATGTCCTCAGATTTTCTTTGTCTTTTATTACATTGACAGTTCTAAAAATATAGTTTTTTGAATGGAAGTTTCCTTATTTGGGATTGGTATGATGTTTCTTCATAATTAGATTCAGGTTAAGGATGCTAGTCAGACTGTTCTATAGGGGATGTTGTGTTCTCTAGATATCACATTTGGAGACATGTGATGTTCATCAGCCCATAATTGGTGATAATAACTTTGATCACCTGTTCAAGGTACTGTGTTACTCCATTGAATAGTTACCATTCTTCCCCTTGAAACTTATAAGCAACTTGAAGTAAGACACTTAAAATAATGCAGATATCCTGCTCCTCACTGAAATGTCCCCTAGCATGCATTTATGACTCTTGCCTGAAAAAAGTCCACTATGAGGATTGCAAAGTGATGATTTTCTAACTCTGATATTCCTTTCACATTTACATTCTGGAAAAGGTCAGTTTTCATTCCAATTCCAAAGAAAGGCAATGCCAAAGAATGCTCCAACTACCGCACAATTGCACTCATCTCACATGCTAGTAAAGTAATGCTCAAAATCCTCCAAGCCAGGCTTCAGCAATACGTGAACCATGAACTCCCTGATGTTCAAGCTGGCTTTAGAAAAGGCAGAGGAACCAGAGATCAAATTGCCAACATCTGCTGGATCATGGAAAAAGCAAGAGAGTTCTAGAAAAACATCTATTTCTGCTTTATTGACTATGCCAAAGCCTTTGACTGTGTGGATCACAATAAACTGTGGAAAATTCTGAAAGAGATGGGAATACCAAACCACCTAACCTGCCTCTTGAGAAATCTGTATGCAGGTCAGGAAGCAACAGTTAGAACTGGACATGGACCAACAGACTGGTTCCAAATAGGAAAAGGAGTACGTCAAGGCTGTATATTGTCACCCTGCTTATTCAACTTATATGCAGGGTACATCATGAGAAACGCTGGACTGGAAGAAGCACAAGCTGGAATCAAGATTGCCGGGAGAAATATCAGTAACCTCAGAAATGCAGATGACACCACCCTTATGGCAGAAAGTGAAGAGGAGCTCAAAAGCCTCTTGATGAAAGTGAAAGAGGAGAGTGAAAAAGTTGGCTTAAAGCTCAACATTCAGAAAACGAAGATCATGGCATCTGGTCCCATCACTTCATGGGAAATAGATGGGGAAACAGTGGAAACATCTCTTGAGAAATCTGTATGCAGGTCAGGAAGCAACAGTTAGAACTGGACATGGAACAACAGACTGCTTCCAAATGGGAAAAGGAGTACGTCAAGGCTGTATATTGTCACCCTGCTTATTAACTTATGTGCAGAGTACATCATGAGAAACGCTGGACTGGAAGAAACACAAGCTGGAATCAAGATTGCCGGGAGAAACATCAATAACCTCAGATAAGCAGATGACACCACCCTTATGGCAGAAAGTGAAGAGGAGCTCAAAAGCCTCTTGATGAAAGTGAAAGAGGAGAGCGAAAAAGTTGGCTTAAAGCTCAACATTCAGAAAATGAAGATCATTGGCATCCGGTCCCATTACTTCATGGCAAATAGATGGGGAAACAGTGGAACCAGTGTCAGACTTTATTTTCTGGGGCTCCAAAGTCACTGCAGATGTTGACTGCAGCCATGAAATTAAAAGATGCTTACTCCTTGGAAGAAAAATTATGACCAACCTAGATAGTATATTCAAAAGCAGAGACATTACTTTGCCGACTAAGGTTCGTCTAGTCAAGGCTATGGTTTTTCCTGTGATCATGTATGGATGTGAGAGTTGGACTGTGAAGAAGGCTGAGTGCTGAAGAATTGATGCTTTTGAACTGTGGAGTTGGAGAAGACTCTTGAGAGTCCCTTGGACTGCAAGGAGATCAAACCAGTCCATTCTGAAGGAGATCAACCCTGGGATTTCTTTGGAAGGAATGATGTTAAAGCTGAAACTCCAGTACTTTGGCCACCTCATGCGAAGAGTTGACTCATTGGAAAAGACTCTGATGCTGGGAGGGATTGGGGGCAGGAGCAGAAGGGGACGACAGAGGATGAGATGGCTGGATGGCATCACGGACTCGATGACGTGAGTCTGAGTGTACTCCGAGAGATGGTAATAAACAGGGAGGCCTGGCGTTCTGTGATTCATGGGGTCGCAAAGAGTCGGACACGACTTAATGACTGAATTGAACTGAACTGAAAATAAAATAAGAAAGGTATAGATGGATTTATTTTCTATTCTTTATTTGCCAACAGTTTTGAAATTTGATTATGCTACTTAAAACATTTTAATTTATTTTAAAATTTAGCATAAAGTTACTTAAATTGATGAACTCCATGCGAGGTCAAATTGAGGTCAATTCTTAATTATCCATGTGCCACTGAATTTACAAAGTATTTAATCTTTACTTGATTTTTTTTTCATCCAAATGGAACTCCCCTGGTCATTAAGAACACACTGTGGCTGCTTCAATCAATCCCTCCATCAAAAAATATAAGTATATATAATATTTATTTGGAACTGTGAGTTCAGCATTGTAGGAAAATCTTGGGAGATATGAAGGGTTCTGATCCTGCCCTGCCACAGGAAAAACCAGACTAACAGGTGACAAAATACTGTACAAATGACAAAGTGGCTATGACTAAAGAGCCAAACTGCAGGGAACAAACTCTAGAGATGAACAAATGCCCAGTAACAGTGTTAGAGTCATTCATTCTTAAAGTATATACACAGTATCCACTATGTCATATATTCACTGTACTCACTATGCTCAGAGCTAAAGATGACAGAAGGGAATGCCAAGCAAGACAAAATAGCGATGGCTCTTTTTAGTTCAGTAAAGAAAATAGACAATGATATTACAATCAAGTGTGATGATAGCTATGACAGCATAGGGTCTTATTATTACTTGGTTTCACTTTTTCTTCCATTGAATGTGAGATTTATAACAGTATTTTATTAACTTCTATATCTCTAAAACCTAGAATACTGTCAGTAAGCACACTGTAACTGATAAGTGCTTGTTGAATGATTTTCTTCACTAACCATTTCCAAATTCAACTAGCTTGTCCACATTTAAATGCTTCCATTATATCCTCCCACTGGAGCCCTCTTATTCCAGTGGGGTACATCTTCTCACTGCCCACCCACTCACTTTTCACTGATCATGCTGTCTCCTGCCCAAGACCCTTCAGTGTCTTTCAGTGACTTTAGACTAATATACAGCTGTCCTATGTTGAGTTATAAAACTCTTAATTTTCTAAGTCTTGATGCAATCACAACCTCACTTCATTCCGCCATCCCCTATTGCTCTAACCACACTTTGTCTATTCCTCAAACACACTATCCATCTCCATATCAGAGTCTGCAGCTTTATTTCCACTGCCTGAAAGTCCTCTGTCCCAGTGTCTTTAGGTATATGCATCTTTTCATTCAGGCTTCTCTTCACACATCATGTCATCAGAGAGACCATCCCTGACTTCCCCAGCTAGAGTAGCCTTCTATTCTCATCTTTCTCTATGTCCTTACCCTTCTTTTTTCCTTAACAGTCATTACTACCTGATATTATTGAATATCTGTCATGCTCCAGGAATAATTCTAGATGGTATACTGGTGTGAACAAACAAACAAACAAAATACCTACTTGGAGCCTACATTTTAGAGGGAGGAAAGAGATATTAATTTTTTTTAAGATGAATTAGCTTGCATATCATATGGTTGTAAGCACTGTGTAGTAAAACAAAGCAGGGGAAAGACTAAGAGCACTAGGAATTGAGGGAGAAATTTTAAATAAGGAAATTAGAGATGCTGATCTGATTATCAGTATGGTAGTTGGAAGTGACAAGCAGATCCCTGACCCAGTCCCATGCCTCAGGGTTCCTCATATTTTGAACTCCCTTGAAATGTTCCAAATTCCTAACATTTAGAATTTCCTGGGACCAGGTGTTCCATGGAGGACTTGAACCATGGTTCCAATCTCTTCTCTTTGAAGCATTATCTAACTTCCCAACCTAGGCATAGGGTTGACAAGGTGCTTCAAGGGATCTGAGCCTCTAAGGTCATCCTGGGGGTCTCACAATCAAGCTGCAATTTGAGGAGGATGGCCTGATAAGCAATGACTTCAACTGGCCTGTGTAGCATTTCTTCCTTGGGTCATAAGGGACTGGACCATCAGAATAGTGCTGACCTACTGATTTGATGTGACTCTAACATAGATCAGGCATTGAACTATGAATTTTCATTTGCACTGATTGGACAGGAAACAAACTCTTCATTGATGAATCACTTTCCTCATCTGGGCCCATGGCTTTTGCAATCCATTTCCTAATCAAATGATTTCTATAGACAAAGGATCCACAATAAATATTTCCACATGCCCTACCAGCAGCCTTGCCAGTTATCTCTAACTGCATAAAAATTACCCCAAAACTTAGTGGTATAAGACTACTATTATCTCAAGAATATGTGAGTCAAGAATTTGGATAGGACAGGGCAGGAATTACTTGTCTCAGAAAGCTTGTTAGACTTGAAAGCTTAATCAAAATTTTCTGAAAGTTTGCGCTCTCAAACATCTGCTAGGTGGTGTTCCAGCACTTATACATAGCATGGCCTCTCCTCGTGGTTTGGGCTGGTTCACAAAATAGTAGCTGAGTTCCAAAGTCTTGGGTCCAAAGAAATCCAAGAAGAAACCATTGGTAGTCTAGTCTTGAAGTGTTGATGTTTCTATTTGTTGAGGTATTTACAAAGGCATGCCAGTTTCAAAGGGTTGAATAGATTCTGCCTCAGGACTTCACAGGTGTCAGTGGCTAAGACTCCATACTTCCACAGCAGGGGACACAGGTTCCAACCCTGCTCAGGGAACTAAGATCCCACATGCTGGTAGTGTGATTAAAAAATAAAAAGGTTCTGCCTCTAGCCAGATTCTGGAAGAGGATGAAGGAGTGGAAATAGTGCTATTTCATTAAAGAAAAAGTATAATCTGCCATTGAAAGCTTTATTGAAAATCTTGCTTTTGAACAAGGAATTGACATGACATTTGAACAAAGGGAAACAGCAGGGGCAGAACTCTTCAGATGGGAGCATGGGTGACACATTCAAGGAAGAGCCAGGGCATCAGTGTCATAGAGCACAGTGTAACTACTCTCTCCCTGAAGGCCTGCCACCTCCCTGTTCAAGCTACTCACAAAGTACAGGGCTTTGTCCTCTCTCAAGTCTTAGGGAAAACTTTTCCAGCCCAAGCAATGTCCTCATTCTGGCTACTTTGAGCAATTTATATCTTAGTGTGGGAGTAGGAAAAACAACTGTCATGTGGCTCAGAGACATAATATTTTGACCACCGCATTAAAACTTTAACTAAGCTTTAATCAGTTTATGACAGGACTTACATCCATACAAATAAGGCAATTTAATGTGAAATACAGATTTTTGTCAATTTAGTTTCTATATCATGTCTTTTTAAAATGTGGTCACAAATTTTTATCAAGCATATCTATCTTCTTAAAGTCACACAACAAGCCAATTTTTTCAAAATGAAATGTGTACTTCCATTGCAGAAGTGTGTGGGTTCAATCTCTCACAGAGGAATCAAGATCCCACATGCTGCATAGTGCAGGTAACCTGAATACAACAAATAGATTTTCTCAGGAAAAATGTCTATTAATACAATGTCAAGGAATTTTCATATTTTGTGCATTTGGGAAAAAAAATGTATTCTTCAGAAGGTAAAATGATCTTATTAAAATAACCACAGATCATTCAATGCTTACAAGATATCTAAAAGTCAAGAAGAGATTAGATTTTACATATCCAAAAGAGCTTAGAGTTTCTAAAAGATATGGACAGGATTCCTTAACTCTAAAAAGGAAAATTTTACGTTTTAAAAATTGAGCAGATGGAAAATCTCTGAACTGTCTGTCTGGAAGTTACATCTAGACATCTGTGAGTGAAAAGAAAATTGGATAAGGTGAACTGTGAGACCATTTTCTATATAAATTTTGCAGTCAGTGATCATCATTAAAAACGGGGGCTCAGAGGAGGATCAAGATTGCAGAGTGGGAGAATGTGGAACTCAACTCCTCCCATGAACACATCAAAAATATTATTACTTGTGAAACAATTCTCATGGAAAACTAACTGCAAACTGGCAGAAGATCTGTACAACAAAAGCTGAAAGAAAGATAACCACATAACTAGATAGGATGGGAAAAAAAGTCATCCTTGAATGACTATCAGTTTAAAGCTAGTAGATATAGCTATGGGTCGATACATTTGAACTCCATGGTAACCAGAAATCAATACCATATAATAGGTTAATAAAAATAAAGGAACTCAAGTATACCACAAAGAAAATAATAATAATAATAATAAAATCACAAAAGGGAAAACTAAAAGAAGAAGAAATGAATGAAGAAAAGCTACAAAAGCAACTGGAAAGCTAGGAGTATATGGGAGTAATACATACCTACAAATCATTACTTTAAATGCCAATAGAATAAATGCTCCAATCAAAATACATAGAGTGGCAGACTGGATAAGAAAATAAGAACCTACAATATGCCACATACAAGAGACTATTTCAAGGAAAAAGGCACATGGATTGAAAGTGAGGAAATGGAAAAATATATTTCATACAAAAAGAAACAAGAAAGGGAGAATAGTGAATATTTATATCAAATGAAATAGAATTTGGAAAAATGTCCATTAAAAAAAAAAAGAAAAGCATTATATGATGATAAAAGGATCAATAGAAGAAGAGGATATTACACTCATTAACATATATGCACTCAATGTAGGAGCACTTAAATATATAAAGCAAATATGAACAGACATTAAGAAATAAATTGATAATAGGAAAATTTAATAACAGGAAACTTTAACACCCTGCTGACATCAATGGACAGATCATTCAGGCAGAAAATAGATGAGGCAGCTGAGATCCTAAATAACACAATAGACCAGGTGAACTTAATTGATATATTCAGGACACTACATCTAAAAAAAAAATTAGAAAATGCCACTTTTTTCAAGCATGTGTGAAATGTTCCATATGGTCTCTAGAACGGACCACATACTATGTTCAAAATAAGCCTCAACAAATATAAGAGGATGGAATTTGCTTCCAGCATCTACTCTGATCACAACAGTATGAAATCAACCACAGGAAGAAAAAAGGAAAAGAAAGAATACTTGGAGACTAAAAAATATTTTACTGGAATGTCAATGGGTCAATGATGAAGTCAAGGAAGAAATAAGAACATATAGCTTAAGACAAATGATAATGAAAACACCTTAAAAAATCTATGTGATGCAGCAAAAGCAGTCCTAAGAGGGAATTTCATAGTGAAACAGGCCTTCCTCAATAAACAAGAAAAATCTCCTTCCTAAAATACCAACTAAAACAACTAGCAAATGAAAAACAAGCAAGCAAAACCAAAAGTCAGCAGAAGAAAGGAAATAATAAATATCAATGAGGAAATAAATAAAACGGAGCTTAAAAAACAGAAAAGATCAATAAAACCATAAGCTGTTTCTTAGAAAGGGTAAACAAAACTAGCAAACTTCTGGCCAGACTCAATAACAAAAGAGAGAGGATCAAAATAAACAAAACTAGAAATGAAAGATGAGAAATAACAACTGATATCACAGAAACACACACACAAAACCATAAAAGAATATTATGAACAATTTGCTGTTGTTCAGCCACTCAGTCATGTCTGACTCTTTGTGGTATCATGGAATGTAGCATGCCAGCCTTCCCTACCTTCACCATCTACTAGAGCTTGCTCAAACTCATGCCTATCAAGTTGTTGATGTCATACAAACATTTCATTTTCGGTGGTCCCCTTCTTTTCCTGCCTTCAATCTTTCCCAGTATCAGGGTCTTTTCTAATGAGTCAGATCTTTGCATCAGGTGACCAATATATTTGGGTTCAGCTTCAGCATCAGTCCTTCCAATGAATATTCATGATTGATTTCCTTTAGGATTGACAAATTTGTTATCTTTGCAGTTCAAGGGACTCTCAAGAGTCTTCCCCAGCAGCACAGCTCAAAAGCATCAATCCTTTGATGCTCAGCATTCATTATGGTCCAACTCTCACATCCATATATGACTACTGGAAAAACCATAGCTTTGACTAGACAGAGCTTTGTCAGCGAAGTAATGTCTCTACTTTTAATATGCTATTTAGGTTTGTCATAGCTATTCTTCCAAGGTGCAAGCATCTTTTAATTTCATGGATGCAGTCACCATCTGCAGTGAGTTTGGAGTCCAAGAAAATAAGTCTTCAGGGTTTTCATTGTTTCCCCATCTATGTGCCATGAAGAGATGGGACCAGATGCCAAGATTTTGGTTTTTTGAATGTTGAGTTTTAAGACAGCTTTTTCACTCTCCTCTCATTTTCATCAAGATGCTCTTCAGTTCCTCTTCGATTTCTGCCATAAGAGTGGTATCATCTGCATATCTGAGGTTACTGATATTTCTCCTGAAATCTTGATTCCAGTCTATGCTTCATCTAGTCTGGCATTTTCTACATATAAGATAAATAAGCAGAGTGACAATATACAGCCCTGGTGTACTCCTTTCTCAATTAGGAACCAGTCTGTTCTTCCATGGCGGTTCTAACTGATGCTTCTTGCCTGCATACAGATTTCGTAGGAGGCCAGAAAGGTAGTCTGGTATTCCCATTTCTTGAAGAATTTCCCACAGTTTGTTGTGAGCCACACAGTCAAAGATTTTAATGTAGACAATGAAGCAGAAGTAGATGTTTTTCTGGAATTTTTTTTTTTTTTTTTTGCTTTTTCTATGATCTAATGGAAAGTGGGCAGCTTGATTTCTGGTTCCTCTGCTTTTTCCAAATCCTGGTTGAACATCTGGAATCCTGGTTCTCTGTTCATGCACTGCTGAAGCCTAGCTTAGAGAAGTTTGAGCATTACCTTGCTAGCATGTGAAATGAGTGCAATTATGCAGTAGTTTGAACATTCTTTGGCATTGCCTTTCTTTGAGAAGGAATGAAAATTTTCCCAGTCCTGTAGCCACTGCTGAGTTTTCCAAATTTAATGGTATATTGAGTGCAGCAATTTCACAGCATCATCTTTTAGGATTATAAATAGGTCAGCTGAAATTCTATTACCTCCACTGGCTTTGTTTGTAGTGATGCTTCCTAAGACCCACTTGACTTCACATTTCAGGATGTCTGGCTCTAGATGAGTGATCAAACCATCATGGCTATCTGGGTCATGAAGATTTTTTTGTAGAGTCCATCTGTGTATTCTTGCCACCTCTTCTTAATATCTTCTGCTTCTGTTCAGTTCAGTTCAGTCGCTCAGTCATGTCTGACTCTTTGCAGCCCCATGGACTGCAGCACGCCAGGCCTCCCTGTCCATCACCAACTGCCGCAGTTTACTAAAACAAATATCCACTTAGTCAGTGATGCCATCCAACCGTCTCATCCTCTGTTGTCCCCTTCTCCTCCTGCCTTCAAACTTTCCGAGAATCAGGGTCTTTTCCAATGAGTCAGTTCTTCTCATCAGGTGGCCAAAGTATTGGAGTTTCAGCTTCAACATCAGCCCTTCCAATGAATATTCAGGACTGATTTCCTTTAGGATGGACTGGTTGGATCTCCTTGCAGGCCAAGGGACTCTCAAGAGTCTTCTCCAGAATCACAGTTCAAAAGCATCAATTCTTCAGCACTCAGCTTTCTTTATAGTCCAACTCTCACATCCATACATGACTACTGGAAAAACCATAGATTTAACTAGAAAGACCTTTTTTGGCAAGGTAATACCTCTGTTTTAAATAAGCTGTCTAGGTTGGTCATATTTTTTTCCTTCAAGTAGCAAGCATCTTTTAATTTCATGGCTGCAGTCACCATCTGCAGTGATTTTGGAGCCCAAAAACAAAGTCTGTCACTGTTTCCATTGTTTCCCCATCTATTTGCCATGTAGTGATAGGACCAGATGCCATGATCTTAGTTTTCTGAATGTTGAATATTCAGCCAACTTTTTCTCTATCCTCTTTCACTTTCATCAAGAAGCTCTTCAGTTCTTCTTTGCTTTTTGCCATAAGGGTGGTGTCATCTTCATGTCTGAGGTTATTGATATTTCTCCCAGCAATCTTGGTTCCAGTTTGTGCTTCATCCAGTCCAGCATTTTTCATGATGTACTCTGCATATAAGTTAAATAAGCAGGATGACAATATACAGCCTTGACATACTCCTTTCCCAATTTGGAACCAGTCTGTTGTTTCATGTCCAGTTCTAACTGTTGCTTCCTGACCTGTATACAGATTTCTCAGGAGGTGGGTCAGGTGGTCTGATATTCCCATCTGTTTAAGAATTTTCCACAGTTTGTTGTGATCCACACAGTTAAACGCTTTGGCATAATCAAAGGTTTTTGGCCAAAGCTTCTGTTAGGTCCATACCATTTCTGTCCTTTATTATGTCCATCTTTGAATGAAATGTTCCCTACCTGGTATCTCTAATTTTTTTAAAGAAATCTCTAGTCTTTCCCATTCCATTGTTTTCCTCTATTTCTTTGCATTGTTCACTTAGGAAGGCTTTCTTATCTCTCCTTGCTATTCTTTGGAACTCTGCATTCAGATGGAAATATCTTTCCTTTTCTCCTTTGTCTTTAGCTTCTCTTTTCTCAGCTATTTGCAAGGCCTCCTCAGACAACCATTTTGTCTTTTTGTGTTTCTTTTTCTTGAGGATGGTTTTTATCACTGCTTCCTGTACAATGTTACAAACCTCCTAAATAGCTCTTCAGGAACTCTATCAGATCTAATCCCTTGAATCTATTTGTCACTTCTACTGTATAATTGTAAGGGATTTGATTTAAGTCATTCCTTGATGGCCTAGTGGTTTTCCCTACTTTTTTCAATTTAAGTCTGAATTTTGTAGTAAGGAGTTCATATATGAGCCACAGTCAGCTCCCAGTCTTATGTTTTCTGACTGTATAGAGCTTCTCCATCTTTGACTGCCCTGAATATAATCAATCTCTTTTCGGTATTGACCATCTGGTGATGTCCAAGTTATCTCTTGTGTTGTTGGAAGAGGGTGTTTGCTATGACCCGTGTGTTCTGTTGGCAGAACTCTATTAGCCTTTTCCCTGCTTCATTCTGTACTCCAAGGCCAAACTTGCCTGTTACTCCAGGTATCTCTTGACCTATTGCTTTTGCTTTCCAGCCCTTTTTGATGAAAAAGACATCTTTTTTTAGTGTTAATTCTGGAAGGTTTTGTAGGTCTTCATAGAACAGTTCAACTTCAGCTGCTTTGGCATTAGTGTTTGAAGCATATACTTGAGCATATACTGTGATATTGTATGGTTTGCCTTGGAAATGAACAGAGATCATTCTGTCATTTTTGAGATTGAACCCAAGCATTGCATTTTGGAATCTTTTGTTGACTATGAAGGCTACTCCATTTCTTCTAAGGGATTTTTGCCCACAGTAGTAGATATAATGGTCATCTGAATTAAATTTCCCCTTTCCAGTCCATTTAATTCACTAACTCTTAAAATGTTGATGTTCACTCTTGCCATCTCCTGCTTGATTACAACCAATTTACCTGGATTCACGGACCTAACATTCCAGACTTCTATGCTATATCATTCTTTATAGCATTGGACTTTATTTTTCTCCAGCAGACACATGCACAATTGAGTATTATTTCCACTTTGGCTCAGGATATCTTCATTCCTTCTAGAGCTATATCTTCACTCTTCACCAGTAGCATATTAGGCACCCACCAACCTGGGGAATTCATCTTTCAGTGTCATATATTTTTGCCTTTTAATACTGTTCATGGGGTTCTCAAAGCAAGAATGCTATAATGGTTTGCCATTCCCTTCTCAATTGGAGCACATTTTGTCAGAACTCTCCACCATGACCCATCTGTTTTGGGTGGCCCTACACATCATGAGTCAAAGTTTCATTGAGCTTATAGTTTCATATGAACAGTTATGTGCCAACAAATTTGACAATCTAGAAGAAATGGATTAGTTTCCAGAAACATGCTGTCTACTAACACTGTGTCAAGAAGAAACAGATCATTTGAACAGATCAATCACTAGAAGTCAGAAAGGGTCTATAAAAAACAACAGAACAAACACAAACAAATAAACACACACACACACACACAAAACAGACAGCAGAAAACCTCCTTGCAAATGAAAACCAAAAGTCCAGTATCAGATTGCTTTACTGGGGAGTTCTACCACAAAAAGAAGAACTTGGACCTATTCTTCTCAAATTATTCTAAAACACTGAAGATGAGGGAACTCTCTCAAATTCATTTTATTGGGCCAGCATCATCTTGACACTGAAACCATACAAAGGCACTACCAAAACATAAAATTACTGGCCAATATTTTTGATGAATACAGATACAAACATTCTCAACTAAATTTTAGCAAATCAAATCCAAAACACAGAAAAAAGAATTATATATTATCATCAAGTTGGATTCATTCCAGAATTGCAAGAATGATTCAACATCAATCAAGGTGATACATCATGTGTAACAAAAGGAAAGACAAAAAAATCTTAATAGACAGAAAGAGCATTTGGAAAATTTAGCATCCATTTATGATAAAAAGTCTCAACAAAGTGAGTACAGAGGGAACCTATCTCAACATAACAAAAGCCATCTAAGACAAACCCACAGCTAACATAATACTCAATAGTAAAAAGCTGAAAGCCTTCCCACTAAACTCAGGAACAGGAAAAGGAAGCCTATTCTCACTATTTCTATTCAACATAATATTGGAAGTCTTAGTCACAGTGATCAGACAAGAAAATGAAATTAAATTTATCCAGATTGGAAAAGGGTCACTATTTGTAGAAGACATGATGCTCTGTATAGAGAATCCTAAAGTCTTCACACAAAAAAACTCAGTGAGGTAGAAAGATTAAAAATTAATATACAAAAATTTGTTACATTTCTTTAGATTAACAATGAAGTATCAGAAAGAGAAAGCCAAAAAAAAAAAAAAAAAAGTGTTTAAAATCATGTCGAAAAAACCACACAAATATCTATAGGAATACACTTATCCAAGGAGGTTAAAGACCTTTATGCTGAAACTACAAAAACCTGATAAAGGAACTTGAAGATGATTCAAAGAAATAGAAAGATGTCTCTTGCTCTTAGATTAGAAGAGTTAATATTGTTAAAATAACCATGCTACCCAAAGCAATATATATATTTAATGCAATCACTATTAAAATTCCATGACATTTTTTACAGATCTAGAACAAATAATCCTAAAATTTATATGGAACCACAAAAGACCCAGACATGCTAAAGCAATCCTGAGGAAAAGAACAAAGCTGAAGGTTTAACTTTCCAAAATTTCAGACTGTAATACAAAGCTAAAGTGGACTAAACAGTATGGTATTTGCACAAAAATAGACATATAGAGCAATAGTGCAGAATAGAGAACCCAGAAATAAGCCCACATACTTAGAGTCAATTAATCTATGACAAAAGAAACAAGAATATATAATGGAGAAAAGACCACCTCTTTAGTGGGCAGGGAAAGCTAGACAACCACATGTAGATCAATTAAGTTAGAATACAACCTCACATTATACACAAAAATAAATTAAAAATTGTTTAAAGACCTAAATATAAGAAATGTGCATGCATGCTCAGTCACTCACTCATGTCCAACTCTTTGTGACTCCATGGACTGTAGCTTTCTAGGCTCCTCCATCCATGGTATTCTCCAGAGAAGAATGCTGGAGTGAATCGCCATTTCTTACTCCAGGGAATCATTCTCTGACATTTTCTTACTCCAGGGAAAATATTCTCTGACATAAGTTGCAGCAATATTTTCTTAGATCAATCTCCCAAAGCAAAATAAATGAAAGTAGAAATAAACAAATGGGAACCAATCCAAAAATTCTGCATAGCAAAGGAAATCATCACCAAAACAAAAAGACAGCCTACTGAGTAAGAGAAAAAGTTTGCAAATGATATAACAGATAAGCAATTATATTCAAATTATGCAGACAGGTCATCCAACTCAATACCAAAACAATGCCAAACTATCCATTCAAAACTGAGCAGAAGACCTAAATAGACCCTTTTTTCCAGAAAGATATGCAGATGACCAATAGGTACATGAAAAGATGTTCAACATCACAAACTGTTACAGAAATGCAAGTCAAAACCACAAACTAGGATTATAGGAATTTTTGCTGAAAGTTTTCACTTTCATCTCAGATTCAAAGGGTTTGTTAACAAAATAAACCACTCATTATACACAAATAAATAATACCAGTATTTATTAGAGAATTATCTAGCTTACTTTCAATATACTAACATTAAAGGAAAAGAGAAATAGAAACAGTAGAGGCAATATCACCAAGTTAGGTTTTAACCGACATTCAGACTTAAACAGCCCTGGAAAACCCATGACACAGCACATCTGAAGTCCCAGTTGGGGAAAGGTCCTGGGCAGCAAGTCCGCTCTACTTCATAATCCCAGGATGCAAACTAGTATCATCATCAATCTATGAGTAAACAGCAGCGGTTCTGGTTTCATGTTAATGTTTTGTCTTATAAAACTTGGAATGTTGTTAAGCCTGGGACTTGGTCGGCCAGGATCCCTCCAGGGGTTCAACAATGTCAAGGTTAGTCCCTTATCTTATCTATGGTAAAGCAAGTCTTGCACTCACAGCAGGCAGGGCACTCACAATCAATGCAGTGTCCAGGCAGGTTAGAAGCAAGGCCAGAGGCCTGCTCTGCTTTGACTCTGAAGCCTAAACAAAACTATTTACTTAATTTCCCTAACAGGGATTAGCAGATATAAACTACTATGCATAAATAGATACAAAGATTTACTGTATAGAAGAGGGAATTATATTCAGTATCTTGTAATGATATAATGGCATATAATCAGAAAAAACAACTGAATCATTATGCTGTACAATATAATAAATTAAGCATCAATTAAATTGAGTCTCAGATAACAGTAAGATCAAAGTTTCTAAATATCTGCTGCTGCTGCTGCTAAGTCACTTCAGTCGTGTCTGACTCTGTGCGACTCCAGAGACGGCAGCCCTACAGATCCAAATATCCTGCCATAATCAAGTCTGCAGGCTTTCTTATGGCTGAGTAGTATGCCATTGTATAAATATATACCCACATCTTCTTTATCCACTCATCCATGCATTGAGACTTAAATTGTTTCCATATCTTTGATATTGCAAATAATGCTGCAATGAACATAGGGATGCATATATATTTTTAATTTACTATTTCCATGGTCTTTGGATAAATACCCAGAAAATATACAGGTGGGTCACCCAGTAGTTTTATTCTTAATTTTTTGAGAAATCTCCATACTCTTTGGTGCAATAGCTGTACAAATTTACAATCACACTACAGTCTACAAATGTTTGCATTTGATGACATTATAGATGAACCTTGAGGGTATTATGCTAAGTAAAATAGGCCAGATGGAAAAACACAAATAAGTATAATTTCACTTATAGTGGAATACAAAACATAACAAAAGCAATGAACAAGCAAAATTAAAACTCAGTTGAAGAAAACAGTTTAGTGGTTACCAGAAGGAAAGGCAGACAGGTAAAGTGGTCATCTCTTTAAGAATTTTCCCATCTCTTTAAAACTGTGACCTACACAGTCAAAGACTTTGACATAGTCAATAGAGCAGAAGTAAATGTTTTTCTGGAACTTTTTTGTTTTTTCTATGACGACCTTACCTGCCTCCTGATAAATCTGTATGCAGGTCAAGAAGCAACAGTTAGAACTGGACACGAACAATGGACTGGTTCCAAATTAGGGAAGGAGTCTGTCAAGGCTGTATATTGTCACCCTGCTTATTTAACTTATATGCATGCAGAGTACATGATGAAAGCTGGATGCCAAGCTTTCAAGCTGGATGAAGCACGAGCTGGAATCAAGATTGCTGGGAGAAATATCATTAACCTCAGATATGCAGATGACACCATTCTTATGGCAGAAAGCAAAGAGGAATTAAAAGGCCTCTTGATGAAAGTGAAAGGGGAGAGTGAAAGAGCTATCTTAAAACTCAACATTAAAAAAACTAATATCATGGCATCCAGCCCTATCACTTCATGGCAAATAGATGCGGAAACAATGGAAACAGTAACAGACTTTCCTTGGGCTTCAAAAATCACTGTAGATGGTGACTGCAGCCATGAAATTAAAAGATGCTTGCTCCTTGGAAGAAAAGTTATGACCAACCTAGACAGCATATTAAAAAGCAGACACATTAGTTTGCCAACAAAGTCCATCTAGACAAGGCTATGGTTTTTCCTGTAGTCATATATGGATGTGAGAGTTGGACCATAAAGAAAGATGAGTATTGACGAATTGACAGTTTTGACCTGTGGTATCAGAGAAGACTCTTGAGAGTTCCTTGGACTGCAAGGAGATCAAGCCAGACGACCCTAAAGGAAATCAATTCTGAGTATTCATTGAAAAGACTGACGGTGAAGCTGACACTCCAATACTTTGGCCACCTGATGCAAAGAATTGACTCATTAGAAAAGACCCTGATGCTGGGAAAGATTGAAGGGAGGAGGAGAAGGGAATGACAGTGGTTGGATGGCATCACCGACTTGATGGACATGAGTTTGAGCAAGTTTTGGGAGACGGTGATGGACAGGGAAGCCTGGCGTGTTGCAGTCCATGGGGTCACAAAGAGTCAGACGCAACTGAGCGACAGAACTGAACTGAACTGAGAGGGAAGGGGGTGAGTGAAATGTGTGAAAGGGTTCAAAATTATGGTGATGTATGGCAACCACTCTTGTGATGATGATCACTCTGGTGTATACAGATGTTGAACTCAGTGATGTATGCCTGAACAGTATATAATAATACTTTAACATTCTGCAATCTTAAGTAGCCTCAGTTGTCTGCCATCGTATTTAAAATTACTACAGTCCCTTTCCAAGTTTATTTTTCTCTGTGGGCTGTATCACCTCCCTCCCTTTCATTTTTTATTGAACTGAAATATATAAAATACAAAATGTACTACTTAACCATTTTTTAAATGTATACTTTAGTGATACTAAGTACTTTCACATTGTTGTGCAGTGAATACCACCATCCATCCTAATGAGCTTTGTATCACTTTTTAACCACTATAAAATGTGATAAATTTATCTTATTTGTTATTTTTTCTTTCCCTTAAACAGTTAAACTACATGAGTATAGGCTTGCTTTTCCCCTGGTTTGTTCAGTGTGCTGTATACAGGGTGTAGACAGTGCCTGGCAGGTATTAAGGAAATAACACCTGGATAAATGAATGAGTTAACGAATGGGTGAGCATGTGAATTGGGTTAAATTTTACATTCTTAAGGGATATCTTTGTTAACCACAAGATTATGATGGATTAACAATTTGAAGATTTAGGAGCAGACAGATATTCTGCATAATTAAATTTTTGTGTTTGGAAAGGAAGTAAACATTATAATCTTTTATACTAGTATTTTTAGCAAGAATTTGGTTATTAGAATGAAAGTCTTGTTACTTTGATTTACTATGTAAAGTTAAATTTATTTATTTAATTTATTAGATATGTAAGAGCTGTTTAATTGGGCAAGATCTATCTGAACATAATTGATGTGCTTAAGGAGATGAAAGCTTACAAATAGCAACTATTTGTAAGACCAAGGTCCTAAGGAGAATGGAAGTTCAGAGGGTTAGTACAGTATTTGTCAATTCCAAGAGTAACAATGTGAGTGGCAAAATGAGACTGAACATGAAGCTCCAGTTCAAAAAAAAGAAAGTGGGTTTTAGGGACTACAAAGCAAGACGAAGTCTACAAACATTAGAGGTTTTATGCTATGGCTCCGGAGGCTCCTACTCTAGAAATCAAGAGTGAATAAGAAGAAAGGCTCAAAATTACTCCCTGAGTAGGTTAAGATGACCTGGGGTTCCTAGCACCTTAGTAGAAGAAAAATCATCTAGAGATTCAAATTACTTATACTTTTCCATTAAAATGTCTGACATTAAAAGGAAAGTCACCAGGTATTACAGAATCAAAAGAGAAAAAATGAATCAAAATATGTCAGGAAAAAAATCCAAGCTGAAGTATGATGATAGAAAATACATAAAGGAGCACAAGAAACATGTGGCATGGTAAACGGGTCCATCATATGTGAAACTGGAGTCTCAGAAAGAGGAGAGAGGTCATGGGGTACCAGTAATGTGTGAAGAGAGAATGCCTGAGACTTTTGCCAAGATTGGTTCTCATGATGGAGATCCAAGAAAAATCTCCTGTGGCTTAGACAGAAAGAAGGAAAGAGTAATCCTCTTGAAAAACACTGACTGCATTCTCCATAACCTACTTTCTAGAGGAAAAAAAACCTCAGCAGAGCTTCATCCCAAGTGAGGGAAGGGCACTTATACTTCACTGTAGTCCCCTCTAGAATTTCTGTCTCATATACAGGAGAAATCTGTTGGAACGGTGACCCTTCAAGGACACAGATCCACACAAAGACTTAGATTTAATTTTAGAATTACAGAATACCTCCCCTCCCTTCCCTACACCCTGATGGAACATACCATCAAGGTTCCAATATAGCAACAGTGGATTATGCTGAAAAAGCTGTGAGACACAGACACTCTCTAAAGAGAATGACTATGGGGAGGCAGTCCCAAGATGGTGGAGGAATAGGATGGGGAGACCACTTTCTCCCCCGCAGATTCAGCGAAACATCATTTGAATGTGGAGCAATTTCCACAAAACCACTTCTGAACGCAGTCAGAGGACACCAGGCACCCAGAAAGGCAGCCCGATCTCTTTGAAAGGTCATAGAACAAAATATAAAAGGTGGAAAACAGAGACAAAGGATTTAGGGAAGATGTGTATAAGAGACAGATTTTCTATCTACCCTAATTCAACAGTTCATCATATTGTTACTGAATACAATAAAACAAGGAAACCTTGTTTAAAATAAAACTATCAAAATTTCAATAAACAAAAATCATCAGCCATGCTAAATATCATTTAACAAAGCTGCACATTCTTCTTAAATTACCCGTTATTCTTTTTTTTTTTAATTACCTGTTATTCTTTTCACCACTTTTTAAAAAGTTTTGAAGAGTAGGTAGATTGCAATAAATAAAATGTATTGCAATAGAAATAAGACCATGCTAATTAATATCTTTACTATGCTGAAAATAAAGTTAGAAGCTATTAAATGTTTCCCAAATTTATACTTCACCAATAAACTCACATTTAGTTCATCTTTGCATTTTTCAATATGTAAACTATAGGAAGATAATTACTACAAAAGCTTATCATAGTTCTAAGCTTGGAGGGACATTCAAGAGAGAGGAGACATATGAGTTCCTATGGCTGATTCATGTTGATATTTGGCAGAAACCTACACAATTCTGTAAAGCAATTATCCTTAATTAAAAACTAAATAAATTTAAAATTAAAAGAGAAGCTTGTCATAATTCCTGAGAAATAATAATTATAGAAATAGTATAAACTGAGTTTGGCGCTGATTTAAGATACAAACCTTCAGAAACTATCTTAAGTGCTGAAGGAAAATAATTGTGTGAGCCACAGGCAATCTAGTTCTTCATTAACCTGAGTTATTGTATGACTTATATTCTTAATATTATTCTTTTTACTATTTTTTCTCTGGAAATTAAAAAATAAAATAAAACCCAGAATTTCAGAGGTGATTGCTTTGCCTTACTTGATATTTGTAAGAACACAGATAGAATATTGTGCTCAGTTTGAGAACACTGAAAATCTAGAGAATGCCTTCCGTTTTCATTCATTCATTCACTCATGGGAACATCAAGCACTTACTGAACATTTACATGGTCCAGGAAACATAGAAGGTCAGTTAAAGTAGGGGACATCCTTTCTTAGGAGTTTGAAGTCTATTCAAAGCAATTTTGGAAATCTTGCTCATTTTCCCCTAGGATGACTTCTAGATTTAAGATTAGTAAGGGTATTACAAAGTTTATGTAATCATGAAATGGAACAAACTACCTGCAGAATCTTTAAGAGAAAGCCATCACCTACAGAGAGTGCTTAATCGCACAATTCCCAAAGAGCTATATTTAACTCCACAGGCTTGCAGTTGTTACATGTTATAAAGTTTTGCTCCCTCAGCCAGAACTAGTGTTTGCAAGAAAAATTACAAAAAGAAGCTCTCTACATAGCACTTTAGCTAGATATTGATAAAATTTTAAAGAATATGTTATACAAGCTAGCTGATTTACATTGCTAGTATTCTGCCAAAAAAAAAAAAGGGGGGGGGGCACATATACTATTTTTGGACCAGACCTTACTTGATACTTCATTATGGGGTGAAAATTTTAGATCACTAAAATACAGAGACAAAAAGTAAATGTTTTGACCCTTTATGGTCCTATTGAAAAAAAAATTTTTTTTTTCAGTAATTCTAATCCTAACTAAGAACTAGATGTTCTGGACAAAAATAACATAAAACAAAATAAAATCCATTTGAATGCATAGGAAAGCTTACAAATAGCAACTATTTGTAAGACCAAGGTCCTAAGGAGAATGGAAGTTCAGAGGGTTAGTACAGTATTTGTCAATTCCAAGAGTAACAATGTGAGTGGCAAAATGAGACTGAACATGAAGCTCCAGTTCAAAAAAAAGAAAGTGGGTTTTAGGGACTACAAAGCAAGACGAAGTCTACAAACATTAGAGGTTTTATGCTATGGCTCCGGAGGCTCCTACTCTAGAAATCAAGAGTGAATAAGAAGAAAGGCTCAAAATTACTCCCTGAGTAGGTTAAGATGACCTGGGGTTCCTAGCACCTTAGTAGAAGAAAAATCATCTAGAGATTCAAATTACTTATACTTTTCCATTAAAATGTCTGACATTAAAAGGAAAGTCACCAGGTATTACAGAATCAAAAGAGAAAAAATGAATCAAAATATGTCAGGAAAAAAATCCAAGCTGAAGTATGATGATAGAAAATACATAAAGGAGCACAAGAAACATGTGGCATGGTAAACGGGTCCATCATATGTGAAACTGGAGTCTCAGAAAGAGGAGAGAGGTCATGGGGTACCAGTAATGTGTGAAGAGAGAATGCCTGAGACTTTTGCCAAGATTGGTTCTCATGATGGAGATCCAAGAAAAATCTCCTGTGGCTTAGACAGAAAGAAGGAAAGAGTAATCCTCTTGAAAAACACTGACTGCATTCTCCATAACCTACTTTCTAGAGGAAAAAAAACCTCAGCAGAGCTTCATCCCAAGTGAGGGAAGGGCACTTATACTTCACTGTAGTCCCCTCTAGAATTTCTGTCTCATATACAGGAGAAATCTGTTGGAACGGTGACCCTTCAAGGACACAGATCCACACAAAGACTTAGATTTAATTTTAGAATTACAGAATACCTCCCCTCCCTTCCCTACACCCTGATGGAACATACCATCAAGGTTCCAATATAGCAACAGTGGATTATGCTGAAAAAGCTGTGAGACACAGACACTCTCTAAAGAGAATGACTATGGGGAGGCAGTCCCAAGATGGTGGAGGAATAGGATGGGGAGACCACTTTCTCCCCCGCAGATTCAGCGAAACATCATTTGAATGTGGAGCAATTTCCACAAAACCACTTCTGAACGCAGTCAGAGGACACCAGGCACCCAGAAAGGCAGCCCGATCTCTTTGAAAGGTCATAGAACAAAATATAAAAGGTGGAAAACAGAGACAAAGGATTTAGGGATGAGAACTGTCCTGGGGAGGGAGTCGTGAAGGAGGAGAAGCTTCCACACAATATGAAGCCCTCTCACAGGCAGTGAGAGGCAGTCAGTGGGGAGTTCTGGAATCTCAGAGGGAACATAACTCGGGGAAAAAAAAAAAAAAAAAACAAAAAAAACACAGAATACCTGCCTAACCACAATTACCAGTGGAGAAGTGGCTTAGACTCTCACTTCCACCAGGATCAAGAGGGGGCTGGGCAGAGGTGCGGGCTGCATCACTGGTCCTTAGGGAAAGGACCAGGCTTGAATGCCATGAGAACAATCTGAGGGGGTTAACGTAACATAGCAACCCAAACTGTGGGATCACCAGAGAAACAGGAAAACAAAAAAAGAAGAAGACCTTTCCCATGAAAAGGCTCTATCATTGCACGGTGACCCCTGGCACACTCACAGAACAAAGAATTGCACCCTCAGTTCAGTTCAGTTGCTCAGTCGGGTCCGACTCTTTGTGACCCCATGAACTGCAGCATGACAGGCCTCCCTGTCCATCACCAACTCCCGGAGTTCAGCCAAACTCAAGTCCATTGAGTCGGTGATGCCATCCAGCCATCTCATCCTCTGTCATCCCCTTCTCCTCCTGCCCCCAGTCCCTCCCAGCATCAAAGTCTTTTCCAATGAGTCAACTCTTCACAGGAGGTGCCCAAAGTATTGGAGTTTCAGCTTTAGCATCAGTCCTTCTAGAGGATACCAAAGGAGAGCAAGTCAGCTGCCTTTAACGGCCCTCCCTCCCTGGAGGAAGAGAGGCAAGTGTGGACAGCCAGAGGCGGAAGGCAAGGGGCCACTGCAGTCTCAGCCCCAGAGACCACATCTTCTGCCAAAGTGTGAGCAGGCTCCCAGTTGCTAACCACATCTTTCTGGGATCATGGATGGTTCACACTGGCCAGGAGTTTCACAATCTGAGATCAGCTTCCACTACATGCCTGGACTGAGCCCTCTTAGTGCATTCAGGAAACTGACAACTGGGACTGGGGAGGTGCATAAGATGCACAGCCCACCTGGAACAGTGAGTTTGCGAAACACCCAGTTGCCTGAGCACCTTCGACCTGGAAAGGGCACAAAATGCATAGCCCATATGGGTCTGTGACCTTGCAGAGCATTCGACAGCCTGAGAGGCTTAGACCTGGGAGGTGCACGAAAAACAGGACCCACTTGGGACAGTGTCCTCATGGAGCACCTGGGAACCCGAACAGTGTGGATCCAGGAAATACATGCCACCTTGAGCTCTGGCAAATCCAGCGTGGTCCATCTACTAAGAGCACTCCCCATAGGTCAGTGGTATTTATATGCACTGCCCCTCCCTCTCCACAGCACAACAGAGCAAATGAGCCTGAACAAGTGGCCACCTCCACCCCTTCATGTCAGGGTGGAAATTAGACACTGAAAAGACTTGCAAGCAGAAGTCAAAACAAGCAAAGAAGGGGGAACCACCCTAGAAGTGACCAGTGCAACAGATTAAAACCCTGCAGTTAATGTGAAACTGTGCATTTGAGAAGCAACTATAGACTTTGAGAACAATTACAAGCCACAATAAGAGACTATCTGACCCTGAACTGACCCCACACTGCCCACAACAGCTCCAGAGAAATTCCTGGATATATTTTTACTTTTATCACTTTTTTTTTTTTAATTTAGCTCTTTCTTACTCATTTAACTTTCATTTTTATAGCCTACTATTACATTAAAATTATTTTTTAAAAACAAACTCCATATTTTTTTAAATTTATGTGATTGATTTTATTTTGCATTTTTATATTGTATTTTAGAGAGTCTAATCTCTATTCGAGGTTTTTAATCTTTGTGCCTTTAAGAGTCCAATCTTTAGTATCTGTTTTCACTTAGGGATTTGATTACTGGCTTGATTGCTCTCTCCCCTTTTGACTCTCCCTTTTCCCCTCCTGGTCACCTCTATCACCCTCCTCCCTCTTCTCTTTTCTTCTCTATATAAGTCTGTAAATCTCTCTGGGTCTTCCTGGCTGTGGAGAGCTGTTTCACTATAAACCTGAGTTTTTTTTTTTTATCTTTTGTGCAGTGTGGATGGACAAGTCTTGAGGCTACTGTAAAACAGGGACCAAAACCTAGAGGCAGAATGCTCAGCTCCAAAACTTCAGACCATCATAGAACTCCTGATCTCAGGGAATATTAATAGACAAGAGCCCATCCAAAAGTCACTATACCTACACTGAAACCAAGCTTCACCCAAGAGTCAGCAAGTCCCAGTGCAAAACACATCATGCTAATTCTCCAGCAAAACAGGAACACAACCCTGATCATTAAAAGATGGGCTTCCCAAAGCCATGCTAAACCTATGGACACCCCAAAGTCACTACTGGACACTTCATTGCACTCCAGAGAGAAGATCCAGTTCCATCCACCAGAACACAGACACAAGATCCCCCAAGCAGGAAACCTTGGCAAGCCACTGGTTCAACTGCACCCATAAAGAGTGGGCTCTAAAATTAATAAGAGCCACAGCTCTTCAGCCTGCAGAAAGGGGACCTCAAATACAGCAATCTAAACAAAATGAAAAGGCAGAGAAATATCCAGTAGGTGAAGGAACATGATAAAAGTCCACCAAATCAAACAAAAGAGAAGAAGATAAGGAGTCTACTTGAAAAAAATTCAAAATAATGATAGTAAAGATGATCCAAAATCTTGAAAACAAAATGGAGCTACAGATAGAGATGCAGACTGAGAAGATGCAAGAAATGTTTAACAAGGACCTAGAAGAAACAAAGAAGAGTCACTCAATAATGAACAGCATAATAACTGAGATTAAAAACACTCTGGATAGAACCAACAGTAGAATAATTGAGAAAAAAGAAAAGTGAGGTGGGATACAGAATGGTGGAAATAAGTGAAGCAGAGCAGAAAAAAAGAAAAAAAAAGAATAAAAAGAAATGTGGACAACTGCAGAGACCTTTGGGACAGTGTTAAACACCCCAACATTTGAATCATAGGTGTCCCAGAAGAAGACAAAAAGAAAGGACATGAGTAAATACTTGAAGAGATAATAGTCAAAAACTTCCCTAAAATGAGGAAGGAAATAGTCACCCAAGTCCAAGAAACTCAGAGAGTCCCAAACAGGATAAACCCAAGGTGAAACACCCCCAATATACATAATAATCAAAATAACAAAAATGAAACACAAAGAGCAAGTATTAAAAGCAGCAAGGGAAAAGCAACAAATAACATACAATGTAATACCCATAAAGATAAAAGCTGATCTTTCAATAGAAACTCTTCAGACCAGAAGGGAATAGCAGGACATACTTTAATGAAAGAGAAAAGCCTACAACCTGGATTACTCTACCCAGAAAGGATTTCATTTAAATTTGGAGAAATCAAAAGTTTTACAGACAAGCAAAAGCTGAGAGAATTCAGCACCACCAAACCAGTTCTTCAATGCAAAACAGGTTTATAAAAATGAACTACAAACAAAGTAAATGGTAATAGGATCATCTGTTCAGTTCAGTCGCTCAGTTGTGTTCAGCTCTCTTATCAATAATTATCTTAAACATAAATGGGTTAAATGCTCCAACCAAAACACAAAGATTGGCCAAATGGATACAAAAACAAAACCCCTATATATGCTGTCTACAAGAGACCCACCTCAAAACTAGGGATGGAGCTGGAAAAATATATTTCATGCAAATGGAGACCAAAATAAAGTGGGAATAGCAATATTTTTATCAGATAAAAAAAATTTATTTCCTCAGGGTGTATACCTAGGAGCGGGATTGCTGGGTCATATGGTGGTTTTATTCCAATTTTTTTTTTTTTTTTAAGGAATCTCCAGGGTTGAAAAAGACACATGTATCCCATTGTGCATTGCAGCACTATTTACAATAGCTAGAACATGGAAGCAACCTAGATGTCCATTGACAGATAAATGGATAAAGAGGTTGTGGCACATATATACACTGGAATATTAATCAGCCATAAAAAGGAATGCATTTGAGTCAGTTCTGATGAAGTGGATGAACCTAGAACCTATTATACAGAGTGAAGTGAGTCAGAAAGAGAAAGATAAATATCATATTCTAAAACACATATTTGGAATATAGAAAAATGGTACTGAAGAAATTATTTACAGGGCAGCAATAGAGAAACAGACATAGAGAATAGACTTATGAGCATGGGGAGAGGGGAGGAGAGGGTGAGATATATGGAAAGACTAACATGGAAACTTATATTACCAAATGTGAAACAGATAGCCAATGGGAATTTGTTGTATGGCTCAGGAAACTCAAACAGGAACTCTTATCAACCTAGAGAGGTGGGATGGGGACCGAGATGGGAGGGAGTTTCAGAAGGGATGGGACATATGCCATAAGGGTAGTGCTATCTGCATACCTGAGGTTATTGATATTTCTCCCGGCAATCTTGATTCCAGCTTGTGTTTCTTCCAGTCCAGTGTTTCTCATGATGTACTCTGCATAGAAGTTAAATAAGCAGGGTGACAGTATACAGCCTTGACGTACACCTTTTCCTATTTGGAACCAGTCTGTTCTTCCATGTCCAGTTCTAACTGTTGCTTCCTGACCTGCATATAGGTTTCTCAAGAGGCAGGTCAGGTGGTCTGGTATTCCCATCTCTTGAAGAGTTTTCCACACTTTATTGTGATCCACACAGTCAAAGGCTTTGGCATAGTCAATAAAGCGGAAATAGATGTTTTTCTGGAACTCTTTTGCTTTTTTGATGATCCAGCAGATGTTGGCAATTTGATTTCTGGTTCCTCTGCCTTTTCTAAATCTAGCTTGAACATCTGTAAGTTCATGGTTTACGTATTGCTGAAGCCTGGCTTGGAGAATTTTGAGCATTACTTTACTAGCATGTGAGATGAGTGCAATTGTGTGGTAGTTTGTGCATTCTTTGGCATTGTCTTTCTTTGGGATTGGAATAAAAACTAATCTTTTCTAGTTCTGTGGCCACTGCTGAGTTTTCTAAATTTGCTGACACCTGCTCAGAGGTTAAAGTGTCTGCCTCCAATGTGGGAGACCTGGGTTCGATCCCTGGGTCGGGAAGATCCCCTGGAGAAGGAAATGGCAACCCACTCCAGTATTCTTGCCTGGAGAATCCCATGGACAGAGGAGCCTGGTAGGCTACAGTCCACGGGGTCGCAAAGAGTCGGACACGACTGAGTGACTTCACCTTCATGGATAGATCAACCAAATAGAAAATTAACAAGGAAACATAAGTTTTAAATGATACAATGGGCCAGTTAGACCTAATTGATATCTAGAGGGCATTTCATCCAAAAACAATGGACTTCACCTTTTTCTCAAGTGCACACAGAACATTCTCCATGATGCATCACATCCTAGACCACAAATCTAGCCTTGATAAATTTTTTAAAAACTGAAATCATTTCAAGCATCTTTTCTGATCACAACATAATAAGATTAGATATTAACTACAGGAAAAAATAAAAATAGAAAACACAAACACAGGAAGCCCAAACAACACACTTCTGAATAACCAACAGATCATAGAAGAAATCAAGAAGGAAATAAAAATATGCATAGAAACAAATGATAATGAAAATACAACAGCACAAAACCAATGGGATTCAGTAAAAGCAGTGCTAAGAGGGAAGTTCATAGCAATACAAGCCTACCTCACTAAACAAGAGGAACATCAAATGAACAATCTAAACTTACACCAAAAACAACTAAAAAAAGAAGAACAAAAAACTCCCAAAGTTAGCAGAAGAAAATAAATCATAAAAATCAGAGCAAAAATAAATGAAAAGGAAATGAAGGAGACTATATCAAAGATCAACAAAACTAAAAGTTGGTTCTTTGAGAAGATAAACAGAATAGAAAAACTGTTAGCTAGACTCATCAAGAAAAAAAAAAGGAGAATAATCAAATCAATAAAATTAGAAATGAAAATGGAGAAATCATAACAGACATCACAGAAATATAAAAGATCATAAGAGACTACTATGAGCAACTATACGCTAATAAAATGGACAACTCGGAAGAAATGGTCAAATTCTTAGAAAAGTGTAACCCTCCAAAATTGAAACAGGAAAAAATATAAAATCTGAGCAGACTAATCACAGGTACGGAAATCAAAACTGTAGTCAAAAAATCTTCCAACAAACAAAAACCCAGAATCAGATACTCTACTCAAATACTTCCAGAAAATTGCAGAGGAAGGCAAACCCCAAAACTCATTCTATGAGACTATAGTCACCCTGATACCAAAATCAGACAAAGATGACACACACACAGATCACACACACATACATACACACACACACACAGAAAGAAAACTACAGGCAGGCCAGTGTCACTGATGAACATAGATGCAAAAATTCTCAACAAAATTCTAGCAAACAGAATTCAACAACATATTTAAAAGATCATACATCATGACCAAGTGGGCTTTATTCCCAGTGATGCAAGGATTCTTTACTATTTGCAAATCAATCAATGTGATGCACCATATTAACAAATTGAGGAAAAGGAGAGAAGATGACAGAAGAGTAACACAGGAAGATCACCAATCTTCCCCCAAATACATCAAAAACTCAAGTTATGGAACAACTACAAAGCAACCTCTAGGTGACAACAGAAGACCCCAGGCCTCCAGCGGGACAGGCTAAGCTCCCTAAAATGAGGTAGGAGAGAGGAGGGAGACATGAAAAGGGGAAAGAACTTCAGGGCAGCAGCTTGTGCCCCAAGGAGCAGGGAGGGAGCCCTGAAACAAGAGTAGTTAGGTACAGGGAAACTCCCTCACAGGCAGGCCCAAAGGGGAACTGTGAAGTCTTGGAAAACCAGGCAAAGTAGGGACTTGGAGCGCAGTAAGCAGAGAATACTGCACTTTTCAGCCCGTTCACAGCTCATGGACGGTGGACCTAAACAGACAGCAGCTCGGGAACCAAGAGTGGTGAGCATACACACCCAGCCAGTGCACACAACCCTTGTGTGCTGTTCCTTACAGCACAGAGGGTGGGCCCAGGTAGCCGAGTGTGACAGGGCAGACAAAGCTAGCTAGCGGGCATCACAGTGGGCAGGCCCAGGTAGCCGACAGACAAACACAGCTGGCACAAAGGGCGGGACCGGGGTGCCGATAGAGGGGAGGTGTACTAACATGGGCAGCACACACGATCCTCCCGGCACAGCTAAAAGAGAAACAAATAACCCCTGCTACCAAGAGTGCAGGCAGTAAGACGAAACAAGTGCACATAAACCCTCTGACACAGAAGGCGGGCATGGGAAGCCCAAACAAGTTCACACTAGCCCTGAGACGCAGAGACCAGCCCGGGGAGCCAAAACAAGTGTGCACAAGCCTGCAACACAGAGGGTGAGCTTAGGGGGCTGAGGGAAGCCTACACAAGTCGCTGCGATGCAGAAGGATCCACCAGAAGCACCTACCTAGTAAGTTTCGGTCCGCAGCGCAGGGCGGGACAGGGAAACAGAAGCACCAGCAATGATCCCAGAGACAAGCAGGGGACTGGTGGCCCTGCAGTTATGCTGAGAGAGCCACTTTGGAGCAGCTGCGGAAATAGACGCGCCTAATACTGCAAACTGAACTGAATACCGCAAAAGGTACAACAACTGTCCCAAGTCATACTGAACCCATAAAGACTCCAAAACCTACTACTGGACACTGCATTGCCCTTCAGAGAGACGAGATCCAGCTCCATCAACCAGAACACAGGCACAAGCTCCGCCAACCAGGAAAACATCACAGGGCACTAAGCCAACCCCATCCACAGGGGCAGACTCCACAGCCAAGAATTATAACCTTAAAAACCCCTAAAAAAAAATTTTTTTTTGCCTTTTTTTCTTTTCCTTTTCTTTTTTTCTCTTATAAATCACACTGCTTATTCCCCCAACGTATCTCCACCTCAGACTAGCATTTAGCGGTGCTGTGGAGTTTTCCTCTTTGTTTTTTTTTGTTATTAAAAAAAAAATCATTTTAAGATTGTTTCCTCTTATAAATTACATTGCTTATTCCCCAACATATAGCCACCATCACATTAGTTTCTTGCAGTGCTGTGGAGTTTTCCTTGTTAAAAAAAAAAAAAATTTCATTTTAAGATTTTTTTTTCTTTTTTCCTATAAATCACAGGGTTTATTCCCCCAACATATTTCCACCCCCATATTTGTTTTTTGCAGTGTTGTGGAGTTTTCCTCTTTGTGTTTCTTGTCAAAAAAAAAAAAAAAAAGAAAAGCAAAGAAAAGATTCATTTTAGGTTATCTTCTTTTTTTCTGTTTCTCACTTTTGTTTTCCTTTTTTCTTGATGAGTTTTTTGGGTTTTGTTTGGGAAATATTCAACTGCTTTTCCTACTGTTCTGTACTGGCTGTAGCTATTTCTGAATATATATAAATCTTTTCCACACATATCTATTCATCTTTGCTTTTCTATTTTTTCTTTTCTTTCTCTCTTTTTAAATTTTGTAATCCTCTTCTCCACCCTCTCCTTTTCTCTTTTCTCTCCATTTTCCTCTTTCATCTGTCTCTTTTTTTATTCTCCCTTTTTTCCTTCACTCTTTCTTCTTTCACAATATAAGTTAAATTTTTGAGCTCTCCATGCTGTATTCCCCAGATGGACTTCTGCTCATGCTCAGATTTCCAGAATGAGCATTAGCTAACTCTCTTTTCAATTGATTGATATCACCTATAGTTTCCCTAGCTCACCAAGTCAATCTCCTACATTCTTTATTAGAACACTTTGGTTATAATTGTATGTGTGGAAGTGTGTGTGTATATATCCCAGTATTTCTGTAATTACCTGCTTTATCTCCTTCCACTAGAACATAGGCACAAGTCACCCCCAACGAGAAATCAACATAAACCACCCAACCAACATTTCCTTCCAAGGGTAAAAATCAAAAGGAAGAAGTAATACTACCCTAAAGTCTGGGGAAAAGAGACCTCAAGTGGAGCAAATTAGGGGGGAAAAAAAGACAATGAAAAGACAGAGAAATACAACACAAATAAAAGAGCAAGATAGAAATGCACAAGACCAAATAAACGAAGAGGAAATAAATAATCTCCCAGAAAACAATTCAGAATGACAGTAAAGATCCTCCAAAGACTTGAAAATAGAATGGAAAAAATGCAAGAAGCATTTAGCACAGTTAATACAATCACCAAGGAAATAGAAGAAATAAAGAATAAGCAAACAGAGATGAATAATACAATTACTGAAATTAAAAAATACCCTAGCAGGAACCAATGACAGAATAACTGAGGCAGAGGAACAGAGAAGTGAGCTGGAGGATAGAATGGTGGAAATAACTGCTGAAGAGCAGAATAAAAGGAAAGGAATGAAAAGAATTGAGGAAAGCCTCAGAGACCTTTGGGGCAATATTAAACACACCAACATTCGAGTTATAGGGGTCCCAGAGGAAGAAGACAAGAAGAAAGGCACTGAGAACATTTTTGAAGAAATTATAGTTGAAAGCTTCCCCAACATAGGAAAGGAAATAGTCAATCAAGTCCAAGAAGTGCAGAGAGTCCCCTACAGGTTAAACCCAAGGAGATACACATTGAGACACATATTAATCAAGCTAATAGAGATTAAGCACAAAGAAAGAGTATTAAAAGCAGCAAGGGAAAAGCAACAAGTAACATTACAAGGGAAAACCCATACGATTCACAGCAGATCTTTCAGCAGAAACTCTACAGGCCAAAAGGGAATGGCAGGATATATTTAAAGTACTGAGACAGAAAAACCTACTACCATGATTACTATATCCAGCAAAGATTTCATTCAAATTGGTGGAGAAATCAAAATTTTCTTGGACAAGTGGAAGTTAAGAGAATTCAGCACCACCAAACCAGCCTTGCAACAAATACTAAAGGGATGTTCATAGCCAGTAAACACAAGAGAAAGGAAAGACCTACAAAAACAAACCCCCCCTAAATCAAGAAAATGCCAGTAGGAACATGGTATCAATAATTACCTTAAATGTAAATGGCTAAATGCACTAACCAAAAATGCAGACTGACTGAATGGATACAAAACCAAAAGCCATATATATGCTGCCTCTAGGAGACCCACTTCAGACCTAGAGACACATACAGACTTAAAGTAAAAGGATGGAAAAGATATTCCATGTGAATGGAAACCAAAAGAAAGCTGGAGTGGCAATCTTTATTTTAGACAAAATAGACTTTAAAATAAAGAATATCCTAAGAGACAAAGAAGGACACTACATAATGATCAAGGGATCAACCCAAGAAGACATAACAACTGTAAATGTCTATGCACCCAACATAGGAGCACCTCAATACATAAGGCAAACACTAACAGGCATAAGAGGAGAAATTGAAAGCAACACAATAATAGCAGGTGACTTTAACACCGCACTGTCATCAATGGACAGATTATCAAAACAGAGAGAATCAATAAGGAAACACAAACCTTAAATGAAACATTAGACCAAATGGACCTAATTGATATCTTCAGGACTTTCCATTCAAATGGAGAAGAAAACACTTTCTTCTCAAGTGCACATGGAACATTCTCTAGGATAGACCACATCTTGGGCCACAAATCAAGCCACAGTAAATTTAAGAAAATTGAAATTGTATCAAGTATCTCCTCTGATCACAGTGCTATGAGACTAGAGATCAACTAAAGGAAAAAAAAAAAAAAAACAGCAAAAGGCACAGGCTCATGGAGATTAAACAAAACATTACTAAATAGCAAAGAGGTTACTAAAGAAAAAAAAAAAAAAAAGGAAATGAAAACATTCCTAGAAACAAATGACAACGAAAACATGATGACAAAACCTATCGGACCTAGCAAAAGCAGTTCCAAAAGGGAGGTTTATAGCAATACAATCATACCTCAAGAAGCAAGAAAAGCATTAAATAGACAGCCTAACATCTAAAGCAGCTGGGAAAAGAAGACCAAAAACCCCTAAAGTCAGCAGAAGGAGATCATAAAAATCAGAGCAGAAATAATTGAAAAAATAAATGAAAGAAACAATAGCAAAGATTATTAAAACTAAAAGTTGGTTCTTTGAGAAGATAAACAAAACTGACAAACACTAGCCAGATTCATCAAGAAAAAAGGGAGAAAAATCAAATCAATAAAATTAGAAATTAAAAAGGAGACGTTACAAGAGATAACACAGAAATACAAATGATAATAAAAGAGTGTTGTGAACAACTATATGGTAATAAAATGGACAACATTGAGGAAATGGACAGATACTTAGAAAAGATCAGTCTCCCAAGACTGAACCAGGAAGAAATAGAAACTATGAACAACCCAATTGCAAACATTGAAATTGAAACAGTGATCAAAAGTCTTCCCAAAAACAAAAGTCCAGGGGCCAGATGGCTTAAGAGAGGAATTCTATCAAACATTCAGAGAAGGGCTAATGCCTATTTTCCTGAAACTCTTCCAAAAAATTGAAGAGGAAGGAACACTTTCAAACACATTCTATGAGGTCACAATCACCCTGATACCAACACGAGGAAAAGACAACACAAAAGAAGAAAATTACAGGCCAATATCACTGATGAATATAGATGTAAAATCCTCAATAAAATTCTAGCAAAAAGAATCCAACAACATATTAAAAAGCTCATACACCATGATCAAGTCAGGTTTATAGCAGGAATATAAGGATTCTTTGATATATGCAAATAAATCAAAGTGATACACCACATCAACAAACTGAAAGATAAAAATTATATATTCATCTCAATAGATGCAGAAAAAGCCTTTGAAAAAATCCAGCATCCATTTATGATATTAAAAAAAAAAAAGCTTCAAAAAATGGCCATAGAAAGAACCTACTTCAACATAGTAAAGACCATATATGAAAAGACTACAGCAAACACTATTCTCAATGGTGAAATACTAAAAGCTTTCCCTCTAAGATCAGGAACAAGACAAAGGTGTCCACTCTCACCACTATTATTCAACATAGTTTTGGAAGTCCTAGCTACAGCAATTAAAGAAAAAAAAGAAATAAAAGGAATTTAGATTGGAAAATAGGAAGTAAAACTCTCACTGTTTGCAGATGACATGATACTATACATAGAACTCCCCCCCCCCAAAAAAAAAAACAACTATCAGAAAATTACTAGAGCTAATCAGCGAATTCAGCAAAGTCATGGGATGCAAGGTCAATACACAGAAATCACTTGCATTTCTATATACCAACAAAGAAAAATCAGAAAGAGAAATTAAGGAGTTAATACCATTCTCCATTGCAACAGAAGAATAAAATATCTAAGAATAAATCTACCTAAGGAAACAAAAGACTTGTATACAGAAAAGTATAAGAGACTGATGAAAGAATTCAAAGACAACATAAACAGATGGAGAAATATTCCATGTTCCTGGAAGGGGGGGAATCAATATTGTGAAAATGACTATACCACCAAATGCAATTAACAGATTCAATGTGATCCCTATCAAATTACCAATGAATTTTTTTCATAGAACTAGAACAAAAAATTTCACAATTCATATGGAAACACACAAAAAACCCAAATAGCAAAAGCCATCTTGAGAAAGAAGAATGGAGCTGGAGGAATCAACCTTCCTGACTTCAGACTATACTACAAAGCTACAGTCATCAAGACAGTATGGTACTGGCATAAAAATGCATATATAGACCAATGGAACCCAGAGATAAATGCATGCCCCATGGGTACCTTATTTTTGGCAAAGGAGGCAAGAATATACAATGGGGCAAAGACAGCCTCTTCAGTAAGTGGTGCTGGGAAAATGGACAGCTACGTGCAAAAGAATGAAGTTAGATCACTATCTAATGCCACACAAAGATGAACTCCAAATGGATTAAAGACCTAAATGTAAGACCAGAAACTATTAAACTCCTAGAGGAGAACACAGGCAGAACACTCGATGACATAAATCAAAGCAAGATCTTCTATGACCTACCTCCTAAAGTAATGGAAATAAAAACAAAAATAAACAACTAGGACCTAATTAAACTTAAAAGCTTTTGCACAGCAAAGGAAACTACACACAGGTGAAAAGACAACTCTCAGAATGGGAGAAAATAATAGCAAGGGAAACAACTGATAAAGAATTAATTTACACAATATATAAGCAGCTTATACAACTCAATATCAAAAAAACAAACAACCCAATCAAAAAATGGGAAAGGGACCTGAAGAGACATTTCTCCAAAGAAGACACACAGATGGATAACAAGGACATGAAAAGATGCTCAATATCACTCATTATAAGAGAAATGCAAAGCAAAACTACAATGAGATACCACCTCATACCAGTCAGAATGGCCATCATCAAAAAGTCTACAAACAATAAATTCCGGAGAAGGTGTGGAGAAAAGGAACACTCTTGCATTGCTGTTGGGAATGTAAATTGATACAGCCACTATGGAAGATGGTACAGAGACTCCTTAAAAAGTTAGGAATAAACCCACCATGTGACCCAGCAATCCCACTCCTAGGCATATACCCTGAGGAAATAAAAACTGTAAAAGACACATGTACCACAGTGATTGAGGGCAGGAGGAGAAGGGGATGACAGGATGAGATGGTTGGATGGCATCACTGACTCAATGGACATGAATTTGGGTAAACTCTGGGAGTTGGTGTTGGACAGGGAGGCCTGGCATGCTGCAGTCCATGGGGTTGCAAAGAGTTGGACATGACTGAGCAACTGAACTGAACCACAATGTTCATTGTAGCTCTATTTACAATAGCTAGAACATGGAAGCAACCTAGATGTCCATCAACAGATGAATGGATAAAGAAGCGGTGGTACAATGGAATACTACTCAGCCATAAAAGGAATGCATCTGAATCTGTTCTAATGAGGTAGACTAAACTAGAGCCCATTATACAGAGTGAATAAGTCAGAAAGAGAAATATAAATATTGTATACTGACATATATATATGGAATCTGAAGAGATGGTACTGATGAATTTATTTTCAGGGCAGCAATGGAGAAACAGACATAGAGAACAGACCTATGGACAAGGTGGGAGGAGAGGAGGGAGAAGGGGAGAGATATGGAGAGAGTAACATAGAAATTCACAATACCATGTGTAAAACAGGTAGCAAATGGGAAATTGCCATATGACTCAGGTAGCTCAAACAGGGGCTCTGCAACAGTCTGAAGGGTGGAGTGGGAAGGAAGATGGGAGGGAGGGGACATGGGTGTATCTATGTCTGATTCTTGTTGATGTATGACAGAAAACCACAAAATTATGTAAAGCAATTATTTTTCAATTAAAAATTAGATGCAGAGAAAGCCTTTGACAAAATTCAACACCTGTTTGTGATTTTTAAAAAATACTCTCCAGAAAGCTGGTATAGAAGGAACATACCTCAACATAATAAAAAACATATACAATAAACCTACAGCAAACATTATCCTCAATGGCAACAAACTGAAAGCATTTTGTCTAAAATCAGGAAAAAGACAAGGGTGCCCACTCTCACCACTACTATTCAACATGGTTTTAGAAGTCTTAGCCACAGCAATCAGAGAAGAAAAAGAAATAAAAGGTATCCAGATTGGAAAAGAAGTAAAACTCTAACTGTTTGCAGATGACATGATTCTCTACATAGAAAACCCTAAAGATACCACCAGAAAATTACTAAAGCTAATCAATGAATATAGTGAAGTTGCAGGATATAAGATTAATACACTGAAATCCCTTGCATTCCTATACTCTAACAATGACAAAAAAGAAAGAGAAATTAAGGAAAGAATTCATTACAATGAAAAGAATAAAATCCTTAGGAATAAATTTACCTAAGGAAACAAAAGACCTATATATAAAGAAGTATAAAATACTGAAGAAAGAAATCAAAGATGATACAAATAGATGGAGAAATATACCATGTTTGTGAATTGGAAGAATCAATATAGTGAAAATAACTATACTACCCAAAGCAATCTATAGATTCAGTGCAGTCCTATCAAGCTACCAACAGTATTTTTCAGAGAACTAGAACAAACAAACAAACAAAAAATTTCACAATTTGTATGAAAACAATAAACCTCGAATAACCAAAGCAATCTTGAGAAAGAAAAATGGAACTGGAGGAATCAACCTGCCTGACTTCAGGCTCTACTACAAAGCTACAGTCATCAAGACAGTAGTATGGTACTGGCACAAAGACAGAAATATAGATCAATGGAACAAAATAGAAAGCCCAGAGATATATCCACACACCTATGGACACTTTATCTTTGACAATGGAGGGAAAAATATGCAATGGAGAAAAGATAATCTCTTTAACAAGAGGTGCTGGGAAAACCGGTCAAGCATGTGTAAAAGAATGTAGCTAGAACAACTACCATATACAAAAATAAACTCAAACTTGATTAAAGATCTAAATGTAAGACCAGAAACTAGAAAACTCTTAGAGGAAACATAGAACACTCTCTGACATAAATCACGGCATGATCCTCTATGACCTACTTCCCAGAGTAATAGAAATAATAACAAAGATAAACAAATGGGAGCTAATTATACTTAAAAGCTTCTGTACAACAAAGAAAACTATAAGCAAGGTGAAAAGACAGCTTTCAGAATGGGAGAAATTGTAACAAACAAAAAAAACTGACAAATAATTAATCTCCAAAATATACAAGGAGCTCATATAGCTCAATACCAGATAAATGAACAATCCAATCAAAAAGTGGGCAAAAGAACTAAACAAAGAAGCTAATAAACACATGAAAAGATGTTCAACATCACTTATTATTAGCAAAATCAAAACCATAATGAGGTATAATTTCACACTGGTCAGAATGGCTATGATCAAAAAATCTGCAAACAATAAATGCTGGAGAGGGTGTGGGGAAAAGGGAACCCTCTTACCCTGTTGGTGGGAATGCAAACTGGTATAGCCACTATGGAGAACAGTGTGGAGATTCCTTAAAAAACTGGGAGTAAATCTGGCATATGGCCCAGCAATCCCAGTGCTGGGCACATACCCTGAGGAAACCATAACTGAAAGAGACACATGTATCGCAATGTTCATTGCAGCACTATTTACAATAGCTGGGACATGGAAGCAACCTAGATGTCCATCGACAGACAAATGGATAAGGAAGCTGTGGTACATATACACAGTGGAATATTATTCAGCTATAAAAAGGCATGCGTTTGAGTCAGTTCTAATGAGGTAGATGAAACTAGAGCCTATTATACATAGTGAAGTAAGTCAGAAAGAGAAACACAAATGCTATATATTAATGCATATATATGGAATTTAGAAAGACAGTAATGATGATCCTATATGCAAGGCAGCAAAAGAGACACAGGTGTAAAGAGCAGACTTTTGGACTCTGTGGGAGAAGGTGAGGGTGGGACAATTTGAGAGAATAGCATTGAAACATGTATATTACCATATGTAAAGTAGATGACCAGGGCAATTTCAATGCATGAAACAGGGCACCCAAAGCTGGTGCTTTTGCACAACCAAGAAGGATGGGGTAGAGAGGGAAGTGGGAGGGGGTTCAGGATGGGGGGACACATGTGTACCCATGGCTGATTTTTGTCAATATATGGAAAAACCATTACAATATTGGAAAATAATTATCCTCCAATTGAAATTAATTAATCAATTTTAAAACAGAGAGAGAGAGTACTTATTAAAGCATAAAGCCAAAACAGGGAAAAAAAAAAAAAACAGACTGTAGAGAAATTTGAAGCCTCTGGAACTTAATACCAGACAGAAACATTAAACACAAGTGAGTTTCTAGCCAGACTAATGTAACACCTCACACACTGTAAACTGCTTTGTTATTGTTCAGTCACTAAGTCATGTCTGACTCTGTGACCCCATGAACTGCAGCATATATCAGACTTTTGTTTCCTTCACCATCTTCCAGAGTTTGCTCAAACTCATGTCCACTGAGCCAGTGATTCCATCCCATTATCTCATACTCTGTCTACCCCTTCTCCTTCCGCCCTCAATCTTTATCAGCATCACAGTCTTTTCCAATGAGTCAGTTCTTTGCATCAGGTGGCCAAAGTATTGGAACTTCAGCTTCAGCATCAATCCTAATGAATATTCAGGGTTGATTTCCTTTAGGATTGACTGGTTTGATCTTGCTTTCCAAGGGGCTTTGAGAGTCTTCTCCAGCACCACAATTTGAAAGCATCAGTTCTTGGTGCTCAGCATTGTTATCTGATATATCATGTCTGGCTTTTAACAACAACAACAAAATTACATGGTATGCTAAAAAGCCATAAAAAGCAGTCTGAAGAGGCAAGACAAGCTCAGAATCAGACATAGATATGGCACAGATGTTGATGTTATGAAACAGGGAATTTGAAATATCATGATAAATATGTTAAATGCTCCTATAGAAAAGCAGAAAACATGCAAGAACAGATTTGCAATAAGAGAGATGGAAAGTCTAAGAAATAATCAAAAGGAAATTCTAGAAATAAAAAAGAAAACCTTAGAAATGAAGAAAACCTTTGATAAACTCATCAGTAGACTGGACATGAGAAGATAAATGAACTTAAGATAGATTCACAGAAACTTCCCCAAACAAAATGCAAAGAACAGAATAACACATCCAAGAAGTGTGGGACAATTTCAAAAGGTGTAACATATGTGTCATTGGCATGTCAAACAGAGAAGAAAGAAAAAATGGAGCAGAAGAAATATTTAAACTTATAACTGATAAGAACTTTCCAAAAGTATTGACAGATAGCAAATTAAAGATATAGAAAGCTCAGAGAACACCAACTGATTGTATTCCCCCAAATGAGCAGGTGTGACAATCCACTGAGTGGGAATAAATAAAGCTTTAGTTCCCTTTTATATTTATTTTTTAATTACAAATACTGGAAGCAACAGTTAGAACTGGACATGGAACAACAGACTGGTTCCAAATAGGAAAAGGAGTACGTCAAGGTTGTATATTGTCACCCTGCTTATTTAACTTATATGTAGAGTACATCATGAGAAACGCTGGGCTGGAGGAAGCACAAGCTGGAATCAAGATTGCCGGGAGAAATATCAATACCTCAGATATGCAGATGACACCACCCTTATGGTATAAAGTGAAGAAGAACTAAAGAGCCTCTTGATAAAAGTGAAAGTGGAGAGTGAAAAAGTTGGCTTAAAGCTCAACATTCAGAAAACAAAGATCATGGCATCTGGTCCCATCACTTCATTCTGCATAGAAGTTAAATAAGCTGGGTGACAATATACAGCCTTGACGTACTCCTTTTCCTATTTGGAACCAGTCTGTTGTTCCATGTCCAGTTCTAACTGTTGCTTCCTGACCTGCATACAGATTTCTCAAGAGGCAATCTAGAAAGCATATTAGAAAGCAGAGACATTACTTTGCCAACAAAAGTCTGTCTCATCAAGGCTATGGTTTTTCCAGTGGTCATGTATGGATGTGAGAATTGGACTATAAAGAAAGTTGAGCACCGAAGAATTGATCCTTTTGAACTGTAGTGTTGGAGAAGACTCTTGAGAGTCTCATGGACTGCAAGGAGATCTAACGAGTCCATCCTAAAGGAGATCAGTCTTGAGTGTTCATTGGAAGGACTGATGTTGAAGCTGAAACTCCAATACTTTGGCCACCTAATGTGATGAGCTGACCTGTTGGAAAAGACCCTGATGCTGGGAAAGATTAAGGGCAGGAGGAGAAGGGGACAACAGAGGATGAGATGGTTGGATGGCAACACCAACTCGATGGACATAGGTTTGGGTGGACTCTGGGAGTTGGTGATGGACAGGGGGGCCTGGCATCCTGCAGTTCATGGGGCTGCAAAGAGTTGGACACGAATGAGCAACTGAACTGAACTGAATTACAAATATTTTGGAAAAAAGCTTTATAATATTACCTATGTATTGACCTTAGTGCCCTCATTCTGTCTTTAGACTAGGACTAATTTCCCTGTAATCAGAGAGTTATTCGAGGGGAAAAATATGGTTCTCTGACACGGGGGCTTCATAAGAGAGCGATCCCTGTCTCTTTATTTAATTATAAACACATTGATATTTAAGTGTGACTTCATGACTGATAAATGGATTATGATTTGTGATAGACGAAAAGTGGTTTTAACTAAAGTAGCTTTCGTAATGTATACAACCAGCTTTAAAAGATAATTCTAAGAAATAAGGCATAGTAGTGATACTAGTGAAGCAAGCAAGGAAGCAAGAAGACAACAGAGCTGAGCATCCTTTTTCTTAGTAAGAGCTCTTTTCATAGTTAAAAATATGTGTTATATAATTCAAAGCAGCTAAGAAACCAGAACTTAAATGTTCCCAACACACACAAAAAAATCATGATAACTCTGTGAGGTGATGGAGGTATTAGCTAGTTCTAAGATGGTCATCATATTGCAATAGATAAAAGTTTACTGTATCAGGCCCCTGCTGCTCACTGATCAAAGATCAATATTCAAGAGAGACAAATGTTTGTAGAAAGTAAAATTACTTTTAATCAGAATGCTGGCAGTCTGGGGAGATGGTGGACTCAGTGTTCTTCAAAATCATCTCTGAAGATTCTATTGGGCCATGAAAGCTTTCAAAAGGCAACAGGGAAGTGATCTCAGCTAATCATCGAGATGGGGGGTCAGAGTTGTCACCATCTCCCACTGTGTATAGGCTTGTCACTTCTTGTGGTCTTTCTTGAGATATTATCTTGTTTACACAGTTTGTGAGATTACTGAAGGGGAAGATGGAGAGGAGATCCAGTCATCTGTTAGTTACTTATTCTTCATTTCTACTTCTTTGATCTATGGAAAGAATGAACAAATTAGGCAAGGTATTGTGTGATCAAAAGATTTGAAAGGTGTTCTTTGGCTGGAGATGAACAGAGCATAGGAGGTCCCTGGTTTAAGATTAGTGACAAGACAAAAGGGGCTTCCTGCAGAGAGCTCTCTTACACCAAAAACTGCTTACAAAATCAACTGTACATCTTAAACTTACACAGTGTCATATGTCAATTATAACTAAATAATTTAAAAAAAAGAATCTTTTGGTCAATGTATTATAGGATGAAAGCATAGCAGTCTACTTAGATTTTATAAACTTGGACAAAATATTCAGAATTATCAAGCAAACTCTTTAAAATATGCTTTCATATCTATTATCATTCAATTTAACTTACTCTAAATATAAAATGTACATTTTTTGTATTATGCTTTTGCAATGCTCTGTTTCAACTGTCACAGTAATGAAATCACAAGTACCCATATAATCCCAATTGGCTGTAAAAACCATAATGCAGAAATATGAGTAATGCCAAGATATTTGACAGTATTAAGAATTTTGTGTTAATTTTTCTGTGTTAATAATGTGGTTTATTTTTTTTAATACATACCTTTTAAAAGTATATATTGAAATATTTACAGATGAATTATGGTACTCAGAATTTGTTTCAAAATAATTTAGGGTAGTGGTCAGGGGGAGTGTATTATATAAACCAAAATTTTTATGAACTGATAAGGATTAAAATTGTTGAAGAACATAGAGGGGTTTGTTTTGGTATTCAGTCTACAACAGAATGGGAAAGGCTAGAGATTTCCTCAACACAACTGGAGAGTTCAAGGGAACATTTCATGCAAGGATGGACATGATAAAGGATAGAAACTGTAAGCACCTAACAGAAGCAGAAGAGATTAAGAAGAGGTGACAAGAATATACAGAAAAACTGTACCAAGAAAAAAAAATCTTAATGACTCAGATAATCACAATGGTGTAGTCACTCACTTAGAGCCAGGTTTCCTGGAGTCTGATGTCAAGTGGGCCTTAGGAAGCACTACTACAGACAAAGCTAGTAGAGGTGACAGAATTCCCGCTGAGCTATTTAAAATCCTAAAAGATGATGCTAAGTGCTGCACTCAATATATCAGCAAATTGGAAAACTCAGCAGTGGCCACAGGACTAGAAAATGTCAGTTTTCATTCCAGTCCCAAAGAAGGGCAATGCCAAAGAAAGTTCAAACTACTGTATAACTGTACTCATTTCACATGCTAGCAAGGTCATGCTCAAAATCCTTCAAGCTAGGCTTCAGAGGTATGTAAACCAAGAACTTCTAGATGTGCAAGGTGGGTTTCAAAGAGGCAGAGGAGTCAGAGATCAAATTGCCAACATTCATTGGATCATGGAGAAAGCAAGGGAGTTCCAGAAAAAACATTTGCTTCTGCTTCATTGACTAGAGTTAAGCCTTGGGCTGTGTGAATCACAACAAAATGTGGGAAACTCTTAAAGAGACGGGAGTACTATCCCACCTGGCTCCTGAGGAAACTGTGTGCAGGTCAGAAACACTTAGAATCAGACTTGGGGCCACTGACTGGCTCAAAGGTGAGAAAGGAGCGTGACGAAGGGATATATTGTCACTCTGCTTATTTAACATCTATGCAGAGTCCATCATGTGAAATTCCAGGCTGGCTGAATCACAAGATAGTTGGGAGAGATATCAACAACCTCAGATATGCAGGTGACTGCAGTCATGAAATCAGAAGATAGTTGCTCCTTAGAATAAAAGCTAAGACAAACCTAGATAGCAGACAACCTAGACAAAGCAGAGACATTATTTTGCTGACCAAAGTCCATATAGTCAAAACTATAGTTTTTCCAGTAGTCATGTACAGATGTGAGAGTTAGATCATAAATAAGGCTTAGCACCAAACAATTTATGCTTTTGAATTTGCTGAAGACTCTTGAGATATCTCCTTGGATAGCAAGGAGATCAAACCAGCCAATCCTAAAGGAAATAACCTTTATTTCCTAAAGGAAATAGCCTGAATATTCATTAGAAGTACTGATGCTGAAGCTGAAGGTCCAACACTTTGGTCCCCTGATGTGAAGAGCTGATGCATTGGAAAAGACCCTGATGCTGGGAAAGATTGAAGGTAAAAGGAAAAAGGGGCAGCAGAGGATGAAGTGATTAGATAGTACCACCGATTCAATGGACATGAATTTGAGCAAATTCCAGGAGACAGGAGGACAGAGGAGCCTGGCATGGTACAGTCCATGGAGTTGGAAAAAGTCAGATGTGAGTTAGTGACTGAACCACAATGACAACAACTACTTTTCTTTGCCTCAAGAACCCCATGAACAATATGAAAAAGCAAAAAGCTACTTTTCTAACTTTTAACAATTTTCATTTATAGAAGGTTAAAAAGACTCTCCTGATGGTCCAGCAGTTAAGACTTCATGCTTCCACTGTAGGGGGTGTGGGTTCCATCCCTGGTTGGGAAACTAAGATTGCAGATGCCACACGGAATGGCAAATAAAATAAAAGTTTACAGAAACCTTAATTTAGAATCAATTTGTTGTATCACATAATGGTGACACTGTTAGGGAACTGCCTTGCCCAAGCAGGATGATTATCAATTGCCTTGAGTGGTGTCACAAGAGGACCCAATAGAGAATGTGGTACTGCCTCAGAGAAAGTAACTGGGAGAACTCAAGAGGGGCTGAAAGGAGTGAGGACATGCCAGTGCATAGTATGTCTTGTAAAACTAACCTATGAGAGTTCAGGAGGGGCCAAAAGAGGGAGGAGATGACCAGCCTCTCAGAGTCCTTATTGCTGGAACCTTACCTGAGAGATGCCCAACCACCAGAAAGGACCCTGAGTCACCAAACATGGGTCAAGCAGGAAGACTGGCTAGGTCTCTAGCCAGAAACTAACCCTGTTACCGTAAACTCTGAACATGCAGGCCATGTAGCAGAGCAATTCTCTCTTACCCTGCTGTCCTCCCCCACTGCCACCTCCCCAGGCACCCCCTTCCAATAAATTCTTTTGCATCAATAAGTGCTCCTGAGTATTAGACAAGAGCCCCTTTAAGGCCCTGAAGGGGGACTCCCTTCCTGCAACAACACAATAGTTTTAATAATAAATAATATTCAGTTGCTTTGCTGTCACTAAATTATTACTAAAGTTGACATATATGCAATAGAAGCAAAATATTCTATATGATTAATTTTAAAGTTTTTATTGCTTTTAAATTTGAATTATTTTAGTGTACTTCATTTCATCTAAAGCGTTATCTAAAATTCATCATTTTCTAATTTCTATCTGAAAGCACTTAGTATAATATTAATGTAGGTTACACATATAATTTATAAGTAACTGTATATGCATATTTAGGGGCATGTACTTCCAAATCATTTTCTGATAAGATTCTGTATCAAAAATATTTAAAATTTTCTGTATAATGTTTTGACATTGTAAAGAAAAAAATAACCTTTTCTCCTTGAAAGCAAGTGTCCTTCCAGGGCTAGCCAGTTCTGGGAGACACATTCCTGCTGGGAGTCCAGAGTCACCAGTCTAGAGTCAGACCTGTTTTGGACCTGGAGGCAACAGTCTACAGTCTCAGTCATTTCGGGGTCTACCTCTCCAGATTCTCACTCCTGAGATATTCACACTAGCCCACCAAACTGCTCATACAACCTCTTGCTTTCCCCACAGAAACCCCAACAAGGACTGTGTCCCGCATCTCCCCTCCCTCCTGGTCCTCTGCCTCCTGACAACCAAGGAGGCTTTCCCAGGTGGTTCTGTTTGGTGTGCTGTTTCTCCTGCCTCCAGAACCTGAGTATAATAAACTTTGCTGTTTTCTTAGCCTCTCCTCTGTGTTTTATTGTAGCGCACCTGACTGGCCACCTCAAAAGAACACAAAACAGATACAGGTACAAAAAAAAAAAAAAAAAATGTTGGCGATAACTATCCCAGAAGTCATCTAGTCCACTTTCAAGCTCAATATAACAGTTTCTTCAATATCCTCTTAGCCTCTGCTTGAAATATAAAAACAGTATGGTTTTAAACTTACTGCCTCCTGAAACAGCTGACTATATTGTCAGATCCTGCTGTGAGAAACAAACAAACAGTTCTTAATCTGGGCTTGCCAGGTGACAGGAGAGACTACATAGAGTTGGTAGGATCACTACGTTTATCTTACTGTATGATTCGGAAGTGCTGAAAATGGGCTTATCTCCCAGTCTAGAGGAAAACAAAGTGTTTCTTACAAGAACTTTCCCTAAAAAAAAAAAAAAAAAGAGAGAGAGAAAGAGAAAGAATTTTCCCTCCATCATTAGTAAATCTCATCAAGGAAGCATGAAAATAATTTTCTCTGAGCCAGCAAACAAAAAACAAACCATAAAACATGCGTTTTTACTGCTTCTTCCCCAAACTGAAAATGATGACAGCTGCTACTTTCTAACTGGCTGGTTCATGGAGTCATTCAACTATTGATTGACCTCTGCTTAACTTTCTCATTACTTTGTTAAAAAGAAAATATCTCTCTTGGGAGAGTAAAATCATTTTCAATGACTTCAAGAATGAATTATAGGCAACAAAAAGAAATACTTAATATTTGCCTATAAAGTAAACTTTAGATATACAGTAGTGTTAATTCTGGCTTCAGACAAAACTGAAAATAATAAAAAATGAAGTGTAAGGAATTTGTTGAATGTATTACCTTTATACCTGCCTGGATTATAAATACTCAAAGCTTCTTTTTCTTTCTGCTTAAAAAAAAAAAAAAATCAGCTTTAGAGAGGTATGATTGACATATAAAAATGACTCAGGGTTTCATGGCACCATCTTCTTTTATGTGCCTGCCCTCTCGCCTGCCTGCTTCAAATGCAGCCCATGAAGCCCAGGTGAGCCTGGTAGGCAGCAGCTCTGCTCACAGTGATACACCCCTGGGTTAGAGGTGATCTGAGGTTAAGTAGTGATTCTGACCTCCTTGGTGGCTCAGCTGGTGCAGAATCTGCCTGCATTGCAGGAGACCTGGGTTCCATCCCTGGGTTGGATAGATTCCCTGGAAAAGGCGACGGGCTACTCATTCCAGTATTCTGGCCTGGAGAATTCCATGGACTGTATAGTCCATGGGGTCACAAAGAGTTGGAAATGACTGAATGACTTTCATTACAGTGATTCCGAAGTACTATTAGCCTAGGTAATTCTGAACTGTGTTGTTGGGATAGAGAGATAACATTTAACAGGGTCAAAAGTGTACAAAGAAATATAATAATGGATGCAAAGTCTGATGCAATGGGACTGAAAGGAAATGACAAAGAGGTTGCCACAAGAACAAAGAGTTAAACAAAGATAGATGTAGAATATAGTTTGGGTCTAGCTGTTCATTATGTCTAAGACTCCCGTTCTAACCTGGAGCCCGTCTGCTGTGAAAGCCAGCTTGCAAGGAAGGCATCCTCACCGCCCCCCCACCCCCAACCCCTCCCCTGTGCTGGGCTTGAGGGCCTGGGAGGAGGAAGGAGACCCTGGCCATGCCCACACAGGCCCCTCATCCAACCAGGCACTGAAGCTGAGCATCAGCACTGACTTGGGACAAAGCAGGGAGACAGCTTCCAAAAGTTAGGCATAATCAAGACAATATACAAGGTGAATGATTCTAGGCAAGAAAGAGATGAGATGGATTGCACTGCATCTCTGATTTGGGTCAGGAACTCAGCCTTCTACTTTGCAGCAGTTTTTGTGCATTTGAAATATTCTGGGCTCTTAACCAAGCATGCTTTTCTACACTTTGGTAAGGGGTGTGTGGACTTGGCTATAAAAAAATGCAGCTCTGTGGGACTCTTCCAAGAGGGGACAAATGGCTGGAAAGTGTGGGGGCTATGACTCTGTAGCAGTGCTTTGAACTGGCAGATTCATTCAGTTTACTCCAAAGAGCAGCTGTGCTTCTGTGTTCCACGTTTCTCTTGCATCTGCCCAGTGGGAGTCCACCTCCCGTCTGGGTGAACACTCGTTTCCTCAGACTATTATGCTCAATGCGATTATAGAAAATCCTGTCATCTTCTAAAGTGGCAAACACAGCCACAGCTCACAAAAGCAACGTGTCCCAGATGATAACCCAAACTCTACATCTGATTTCTCATCTCTCTCCATCTGAAGTCTTTTCCTTGGAGCAGATTAGTGACAGTGGGAAGAACTGTAATATGTAATCTCTCCATATTGGATGTTACTTTTACTTTAAACTTTGTGTTCTATTGCTTTTGCTACTAAAGAATGTTGCCTATAGTCCAAAATACACAGGATAACCCATTCTCAAAGTTTTGACCTTTAACTTTGTAACACTTTTCCATTCATAAAGAGATAAAAACTTGCAGAACAGAGAATAGCATTTGTCTTGCTGGACTTTTATAGGAACATTGTAACTGGATTTATGTGGACAGCTGAAAGAACAAAGGAATCTGACACCAAGAAGCTTGCAACAACCAACCACACCCCACTCCTTTTAGTCTAAAAGAAGCCTGAATTCTAACTCAGGTAAGATGGCTCTTTGGGACACTTGTCCACCATCCTCCCTGTCTACGGGCTTTCCAAATAGTCACCATTCCTTGTTCCAACAAATTTCCTGTAGACTTATTGACCTCTTTCATGGGGTGCAGTAAGAGCTTGGACTTGGTAATGACGTACATGGTCTCCTTTCTCCTTTCTCCTGTCCTGCTGTTTCTTCTTTCCCAGCTTATTATTCTAGGTTTTTTGGTCTTTCCTGTGTTGATAGGAGACAGCCGAGAGGAGAGGTAAGGGAGTTGGCGGGGGGTGACAATCACAACAATCCATCTACTTTCTCCTCCAAAACTTTCTCCATAAAATTATTTGACCGCCCATCCTCTGCTTTGTCATATTTCTGATGTGAGGGAGGGAGTTTAAGGTTTTCATAGACGAACTGGATGTTTCATTTGAAGTTTACCACTTTCTTGAAGGCAAAACCACATGTACTATGATGCTTCATTCAAAAGTCCCAATTTAAAAAACAGTTACAACTGTGTCCTTAAGTGTTGGTCTTTTAGTCTGTTTGAATTGCTGTAACAAAGTACCATAATCTGGGTGGTTTAGAAACAATGAAATTTACTTCTCACAGTTCTGAAGCCTTGAAGTTCATGATCAGTGTGCCCACCTGTTCAGGTTCTGATAAGGCCCTCCTTCCTGTTTGCAGACTGTCAATTTTATTTTTGTCTCACATGGCAGAAAAACAAGAGAGCTCTTTCAGGTCATTTTATAGGAACACTAATCTCATTCATGGGGTCACAAAAACTCAGACATGACTGAGCAATTGAACTGAACTGAACTGAATCTTATTCATGAGAGCTCTTCCCTCATAATCTATTAACTTTCTGAAGACCCCACTTCTTAATACCACTATATTGGGAATTAGATTTCAACATATGCATTTTGGGACACCAATTGTCAGTCTACAGTGGTAAGTGTTTATGAAACTTATATTGCTTACCACATGACCGTCAATAGATGGAGAGACAAATCGTTGGGACAAGGAATTGTGACTTTATTTGGAAAACCAGCAGACTGAGAAAACAGTGGACTAGTGTCCCAAAGAATCATTTTCCCTCAGTTAAAATTTAGGCTTCTTTTAGACTAAAAGGTGAAGGGGTGTAATTAGTTGCTGCAAACTTCCTGGTGTTGGAATCCTTTGTTCTTAAAACTGTCCACCTAGGTCAGATCACAATGTTCCTCTTATTCTCCATTTTGCAACTTTTTAAAATCTCTATATGAATGGAAAAGGGTTATACCTTTAAAAATCAGAGCCTTGAGAATGGGTCATCTATATTTCAGGCTATAGGCAGTATTCTTAACTTGTAGCAAAAGCAATAGAACACAAAGTTGTTTTTTTTATAAATTTATTCATTCTAATTGGAGGCTAGTTACTTTACAATATTGTAGTGGTTTTGCCATACATTGCCATGAATCAGCCACAGGTATACATGTGTTCCCCATCCTGAACCCCCCTTTCACCTCCCTCCCCATCCCATCCCTCTGAGTCATCCCAGTGTACCAGCCTTGAGCACCCTGTCTCATGCATCAAACCTGGACTGGCAATCCATTTCACATATGCTAGTATACATGCTTCAATGCCATTTTCCCAAATCATCCCACCCTCTCCCTCTCCCACAGAGTCCAAAAGGCTGTTCTATACATCTGTGTCTCTTTTGCTGTCTCACATATAGGGTTATCATTACTATCTTTCTAAATTTCATATATATGCATTTGTATACTGTATTGGTGTTTTTCTTTCTGGCTTACTTCACTCTGTAGAATCAGCTCCAGTTTCATCCACCTCATTAGAACTGATTCAAATGTGTTCATTTTAATGGCTGAGTAATATTCCATTGTGTATATGTACTACAGTTTTCTTATCCATTCATCTGCTGATGGACATCTAGGTTGCTTCCATGTCCTGGTTATTATAAACAGTGCTGTGATGAAAACAGGGTGCGCGTGTCTCTTTCAATTCTGGTTTCCTCGGTGTGTATGCCCAGCAGTGGGATTGCTGGGTCGTATGGCAGTTCTATTTCCAGTTTTTTAAGGAATCGCCATACTGTTCTCCGTAGTGGCTATAGTAGTTTGCACTCCCACCAAAGTGTAAGAGGTTTCCCTTTTCTCCACACCCTCTCCAGCATTTATTGTTTGTAGACTTTTGAATAGCAGTCATTCTGACTGGTGTGAAATGGTACCTCATTGTGGTTTTAATTTGCATTACTCTGATAATGAGTGATGTTGAGCATCTTTCCACGTGTTTGTTAGCAACCCATTCCAGTATTCTTGCCTGGAAAATCCCAGGGACGGAGGAACCTGGTAGGCTACAGTCCATGGGGTCACAAAGAGTCAGACATGACTGAGTGACATTTACTTTACTTTTACTTTACTAGCCATCTGTATGTCTTCTTTGGAGAAATGTCTCTTTAGTTCTTTGGCTCATTTTTTATTGGGTCATTTATTTTTCTGGAATTGAGCTACAGGAGTTGCTTGTATATTTTTGAAAATAATTCTTTGTCAGTTGCTTCGTTTGCTATTATTTTCTCCCATTCTGAATGCTGTCTTTGCACCTTGCTTATAGTTTCCTTCATTGTGCAAAAACTTTTAAGTTTAATTAGGTCCCATTTGTACATGATCCTCTACATAGAAAACCCTAAAGACTCCACCAGAAAATTAGTAAAGCTAACCAATGAATATAGTAAAGTTGCAGGATATAAAATTAACACACAGAAACCCCTTGCATTCCTTTACACTAACAATGAGAAAACAAAAAGAGAAATTAAGGAAACAATTCTATTCACCATTGCAACAAAAATAATAAAATACTTAGGAATATGTCTACCTAAAGAAACAAAAGACCTATATATCAGTTCAGTTCAGTTCAGTCGCTCAGTCGTGTCTGACTCTGCAACCCCATGAATCGCAGCACGCCAGGCCTCCCTGTCCATCACCAACTCCCGGAGTTCACTCAGACTCATGTCCATCAAGTCAGTGATGTCATCCAGCCATCTCCTCCTCTGTCGTCCCCTTCTCCTCCTGCCCGCAATCCCTCCCAGCATCAGAGTCTTTTCCAATGAGTCAAGTCTTCGCATGAGGTGGCCAAAGTACTGGAGTTTCAGCTTTAGCATCATTCCTTCCAAAGAAATCCCAGGGTTGATCTCCTTCAGAATGGACTGGTTGGATCTCCTTGCAGTCCAAGAGACT
>SJYT01059954.1:35716-49374 GCA_006410635.1 Cephalophus harveyi | reverse complement strand
TTTTTTTTTCTTTTTTCCTTCTTCTTCTACTTCTTTTTTTTAATATTGTATTTTTGAAAATCCAATCTCTACTCCAGATTTTTATCCTTAGCTTTTTGGTATTTGTTGTCAATTTTGTACATTCAAAAACCCAATCTTCAGTACCCAATTTTACCTGAGAGTGAGATTACTGGCTTGACCACTCTCTCCTCCTTTGGACCCTCCTTTTTCTCCACCAGGTGGCCTCTATCTCTTCCTGCCCCCTTCTCTTCCCTACCCTACTCTGTGAATCTCTGTGTGTTCCAGATGGTGGAGAACACTCAGGGAACTGGTTACTGGCTGGATCTGTCTCTCTCCTTTTCATTTCCTTCTTTTATCCTCCTGGCCACCTCCGTCTAATTCCTCCCTCTCCTCTTCCCTGTATAATTTTGTGAACACCTCTGAGAGGTCCAGACTGTGGAGCACACATATGGAAGTGACTACTGGCTAGCTTGCTCTCTCCTCTTTTGATCTCACCTCATCTCATCCCAGTCACCTCTAACTAGTCCCTCACTCTTCTCTTCTCCATGTAACTCAGTGAACCTCTCTGGGTTTCAATTTTGTACATTCAAAAACCCAATCTTCAGTACCCAATTTTACCTGAGAGTGAGATTACTGGCTTGACCACTCTCTCCTCCTTTGGACTCTCCTTTCTCTCTACCAGGTTGTCTCTGTCTTCTCCCTCCCCCTTTTCTTCCCTTCCCAACTCTGTGAATCTCTGTGTCTTCCAGACGGTGGAGAACACTCAGGGAACTGGTTACTGGCTGGATCTGTCTCTCTCCTTTTCATTTCCCTCTTTTATCCTCCTGGCCACCTCTGTCTGCTTCCTCCCTCTCCTCTTCCCTGTATAACTCCGTGAACATCTCTGAGTGGTCCAGACTGAGGAGCACACATAAGGTAGTGATTACTGGCTAGCTTGCTCTCTCCTCTTTTGATTCCATCTCATCTCATTCCAGTCACCTCTAACTACCCCCTCACTCTTCTCTTCTCCATGTAACTCAGTGAACCTCTCTGGGTGTATTAGGAAGTGATTACTGGCTAGCTCGCTCTCTCCTCTTTTGAACCCACCTCATCTCATCCCAGTCACCTCTAACTACCCCCACCACTCTTCTCTTCTCCATGTAACTCAGTGAAACGCTCTGGGTGTCCCTCAATGTGGAGAAACCTTTCATCTTTAACCTAGATGTTTTATAATCGGTGCTGTATAGATGGAGAAGCCTTGAGGCTATTGTAAAAACAAAACTGAAAACCAGAAGCAGGAGACTTAAGTCCAAATCCTGAGAACATCAGAGAAATCCTGAATCCAGGGAGCATTAATCAATAGGAGCTCATCAAGTGCCTCCATACCTACACTGAAACCAAGCATCACCCAAGGGCCAACAAGTTCCAGAGCAAGACATATCACACAAATTCTCCAGCAACACAGCCTTGAGCTTCAATATACAGGCAGTTCAAGTTACTCCAAAACCATAGACGTCTCATAACTCATTACTGGACAGTTCATTGCACTCCAGAGAGAAGAAATCCAGCTCTGCCCACCAGAACTCCGACACAAGCTTCCCTAACCAAGAGACCTTGACAAACCACTGATATAACCCCATCCACAGAGAGGAAACTCCATGATAAAGAGAACTCCACAAATTCCCAGAAAATAGAAAGTCCACCACAAACGCAGCAATATAACCAAGATGAAGAGACAGAGGAATACCCAGCAGGTAAAGGAACAGGAGAAAAGCCCACCAAGCCAAGCAAAAGAGGAAGATATAGGGAATCTACCTGAGAAAGAATTCCGAATATTGATAGTGAAAATGATCCAAAATCTTGAAATCAAAATGGAATCTCAAATAAATAGCCTGGAGACAAGGATTGAGAAGATGCAAGAAAGGTTTAACAATGACCTAGAAGAAATAAAAAAGAGTCAATATATAATGAATAATGCAATAAATGAAATCAGAAACACTCTGGAGGCAACAAATAGTAGAATATCGGAGGCAGAAGATAGGATTAGTGACAGAGAGGAAAAAAGAAAAACGAATTAAAAGAAATGAGGACAATCTCGAAGACCTCCAGGACACTATGAAACACTCCAACATTCGAATTGTAGGAATCCCAGAAGAAGAAGACAAAAAGAAAGACCATGAGAAAATACTTGAAGAGATAATAGCTGTAAACTTCCCTAAAATGGGGAAGGAAATAATCACCCAAGTCCAAGAAATCCAGAGAGTTCCAAACAGGATAAAACCAAGATGAAACACCCCAAGACACATATTAATCAAAGTAACAAAGAACAAATATTAAAAGCAGCAAGGGAAAAACAACAAATAACACACAAGGGGATTCCCATAAGGATAACTGCAGATCTTTCAATAGAAACTCTTCAGGCCAGGAGGGAATGGCAAGACATACTTAAAGTGATCAAAGAAAATAACCTACAGCCCAGATTACTGTACCAGCAAGGTCTCATTCAAATTTCAAGGAGAAATCAAAAGCTTTCCAGACAAGCAAAAGCTGAGAGAATTCAGCACCAGCAAACCAGCTCTCAAACAAATGCTCAAGGATATTCTCTAGACAAGAAACACAAAAAGGGTGTATAAACCCGAACCCCAAACAATAAAGTAAATGGCAACAGGATCATACTTATCAATAATTACCTTAAACGTAAATGGGTTGAATGCATCAACCAAAAGGCAAAGATTGGCTGAATGGATGCAAAAATAAGACCCCTATATATGCTGCCTACAAGAGACCCACCTCAAAACAAGGGACACATACAGACTGAAAGTGAAGGGCTGGAAAAAGATATTCCATGCAAATAGAGACCAAAAGAAAGCAGGAGTAGCAGCACTCATATCAGATAAAATAGACTTTAAAACAAAGACTGTGAAAAGAGACAAAGAAGGCCACTACAAAATGATTAAAGGATCAATCCAAGAAGAAGATATAACAATCATAAATATATATGCACCCAACATAAGAGCACCGCAATATGTAAGACAAATGCTAACAAGTATGAAAGGGGAAATTAACAATAACACAGTAATAGTGGGAGACTTTAATACCCCACTCACATCTATGGACAGATCAACCAAACAGAAAATTAACAAAGAAACGCAAACTTTAAATGATACAATAGACCAATTAGACCTAACTGATATCTATAGGACATTTCACCCCAAAACAATGAATTTCACCTTTTTCTCAAGTGCTCATGGAACCTTCTCCAGGATAGATCACATCCTGGGCCATAAATCTAACCTTGATAAATTCAAAAAAATCAAAATCACTCCAAGCATCTTTTCTGACCATAATGCATTAAGATTAGACCTCAATTACAAGAGAAAAACTATTAAAAACTCCAACATATATAGGCTGAACAACACGCTTCTAAATAACCAACAAATCACAGAAGAAATCAGAAAAGAAATCAAAATATGCATAGAAACGAATGAAAATGAAAACACAACAACCCAAAACCTGTGGGACACTATAAAAGCAGTGCCAAGAGGAAAGTTCATAGCAATACAGACATACCTCAAGAAACAAGAAAAAAGTCAAATAAATAACCTAACTCTACACCTAAACAACTAGAAAAGGAAGAAATGGAGAACCCCAGAGTTAGTAGAAGGAAATAAATCTTAAAAATTAGGGCAGAAATAAATGCAAAAGAAACAAAAGAGGCCATAGCAACAATCAACAAAACCAAAAGCTCGTTCTTTGAAAGGATAAATATAATTGACAAACCATTAACCAGACTTATCAAGAAACAAAGGGAGAAAAACCAAATCAATAAAATTAGAAATGAAAATGGAGAGATCACAACAGACAACACAGAAAGACAAAGGATCATTAGAGACTACTATCAGCAATTATATGCCAATAAAATGGACAACATGGAAGAAATGGACACATTCTTAGAAAAGCACAACTTTCCAAAACTGAACCAGGAACAAATAGAAAATAGAAGAAATAGAAGCAGAAGAGATTAAAAAGAGATGTCAAAAGTACACAGAAGAAATGTACAAAAAATGTCTTAATGATCCGGATAACAACGATGGTATACTCACTCACTTAGAGCCAGACATCCTGAAACATTAACTCATGTGAGCCTTAGGAAGCATTATTATGAACAAAGTTAGCGGCGATGACAGAATTCCAGTTGAGCTATTTTAAATCCTAAAAGATGGTGCTTATAAAGTGCTACACTCAACATGCCAGCAAATTTGGAAAACTCATCAATGGCCTCAGGACTAGGAAAGGTCAGTTTTCATTCCAATCCCAAAGAAGGGCAATGCCAAAGAATATTCAAACTACCATACAGTTTTGCTCACCTCACATGATAGCAAGGCTATGCTCAAAATCCTTGAATTAGACTTCAGCAGTACATGAACTGAGAACTTTCAGATGGACAAGCTGGGTTTCTGAAAGGCAGAGGAATCAGAGAAAAAATTGCCAGCAATAATTGGTTCATGGAGAAAGCAAGGGAGTTACAGAAAAACATATACTTCTGCTTCACTGACTACTCTAGGGCCTTTGATTGTGTGGATCACAAAAAAGCTGAAAAATTATTAAAGAGAAGTGCCTTTGATTGTTTGGATCACAAAAAACTGAAAAATTATTAAAGAGATAGAATTGCCAGACATCCTACTTGTCTTTTGAGAAACTTGTATGTGGGTCAAGAGGCAATAGTTAGAATCGAACATGGAAAACCTGACTGGTTCTAAATTGGGAAAGGAGTACGAAAAGTCTATTTATTGTCACCCTTGTTATTTAACTCATATGCAGAGTACATCATGTGCAATGACAGGCTGGTTGAATTACAAGCTGGAATCACAATTACTGGGAGAAATACTAACCACCTCAAATATGCAGAAGATACCACTCTAATGGCAGAAAGTAAAGAGGAAGTAAAGAGCTTCTTGATCAGGATGAAAAAGGAGAGTGAAAAAATTGGTTGAAACTCAACATTCAAATAAGATCATGGCATCTAGGCTCATCAATTCATGGCAAATAGGGAAAAATTGGAAATGCATATTTTATTTTCCTGGGCTCCAAAAACACTGCAGATGGTGACTACAGCTACTATATTAAAAGATGCTAGCTCGTTGGAAGAAAAACTTTGAAAAACTAGACACCATATTAAAAAGCAAGAAATAATTTTGCTGACAAATGTCCACATAGCCAAAGTTGTTTGTCAAGTAGTTCTTTACAAATGTGAGAGTTGGACTACAAAGAAGGATGAGCACTGAGTAATCGATGCTTTTGAATTGTAGTAATAGAGAAAACAATATACAGCCTTGACGTATTCCTTTTTCTATTTGGAACCAGTCTGTTGTTCCATGTCCAGTTCTAACTGTTGCTTCCTGACCTGCATAAAGGTTTCTCAAGAGGCAGGTCAGGTGGTCTGGTATTCCCATCTCTTTCAGAATTTTCCACAGTTTCTTGTGATCCACACCGTCAAAAGCTATTATTCAGCATCAAAAGTAATTAAACTGTGTAATTTGCAGAGGCATGGATGGACCTAGAGACCATCCGACAGAGTGAAGTAAGTCAGAAAGAGAAAAAACACTATTTTATATTCAGGCACATATGTGGGATCTAGAGAAATGGTATAGATGATCTTATTTTCAAAGCAGAAATAGAGATGCAAAGAGCAAATGTATGGATGCCAAGAGAGAAGTGGGGGTGGTGGGATGAATTGGAAGATTGAAATTGACATATATATTGTTGTTTAGGCACTGTCATGTCTGATTCTTTGCAACCCCATGGACTAAATCACACCAGGCTTGCCTGCCCATCACCATCTCCCAGAGCTTGCTCAAACTCATGTCCATTGAGTTGGTGATGCCATCCAACCATCTCATCCTCTGCCATCCTCTTCTTCTCCTGCCTTCAATCTTTCCCAGGATCAGAGTCTATTCTAATGAGTCTGCTCTTCACATCAGGTGGTCAAACAATGGAGTTTCAGCTTCAGCATTAGTCTTTCCAATGAATATTCAGGACTGATTGCTTTAGGATTGACTGGTTTGATCTCTTTGCAGTCCAAGGGACTTTCAAGAGTCTTTTCCAACATGACAGTTCAAAAGCATCAATTCTTCACTGCTCAGCCTTGTTTATGGTCCAGCTCTCACATCCGTACATGACTACTGGAAAAATAATAGCTTTGACTAGACAGACATTTCTCAGCAAAGTAATATCAATGTTTTTTAAAACATTACCTAATTTTGTATAACTTTTCTTCCAAGGAGCAAGCATCTTTTAATTTCATGGCTCAGTCACCATCTGCAGTGATACTGGAGATCAAGGGGAAAAAAAAGTCTGTCCCTTTTTTTCATTGTTTCCGCAACTACTTGCCATGAAGTGATGGAACCAGATGCCATGGATTCCTTTTTAAATGTTCGGTTTTAAGCCATTTTTCACTCTCCTTTTCCAACTTCAACAAGAGTCTCTTTACTTCCTCTTTGCCTTCTGCCATAAGGGTTGTGTCATGAGCATATCTGAGGTTATTGATACTTTTGCTGGCAATCTTGATTCCACCCTGTGCTTCATCCAATCCAGCATTTCACATGATGTACTCTACATATAAGTTAAATAAACAGGGTGACAATATACAACCTTGATGTATTCCTTTCCCAATTTGGAACCAGTTCGTTGTTCCATGTCCAGTTCTAACTGTTTCTTCTTGACCTGCATACAGGTTTCTAAGGAGGCAGGAAAGGTGGTATGTTCTTTACATTTCTTTAATAATAATTTTCCAGTTTATTGTGATTCATACAGTTAAAGGCTTTAGCATAGTCAATGAAGCCGAAGTAGATGTTTTTTTCCTGAAATTCTTTTGCTTTATCTAGTATCCAATGGATGTTGGCAATTTGATCTTTTATTCCTCTGCCTTCTTTAAATCCAGCTTGAACATCTGGGACTTCTTAGTTCACGAACTGTTGAAGCCCGGCTTGGAGAATTTTGAGCATTACTTTGCTAGTGTGTAAATTGGGTGCAATTGTGCGGTACTTTGAAGATTCTTTGGCATTGCTTTTCTTTGGTATTGAAATGAAAACTGACATTTTCCAGTCCTGTGGCCACTGTTGAATTTTCCAAATTTGCTGGAATGTTGAGTATGGAACTTTAACAGCATGATCTTTTAGGATTTGAAATAGCTCAGGTGGAATTCCATCACCTTCACTAGCTTTGATTCTATGCTTCCTAAGGCCCACTTGATTTCACACTCCAGGATGTCTGGCTATAGGTGAGTGATCACACCATCATGGTTATCTGGATCATGAATATGTTTTTTGTATATTCTGTGTATTCCTGCCATCTCTTCTTAATACCTTCTATGTCTGTTATGTTCATACCATTTCTGTCCTTTATTGTGCCCATCCTTGCATGAAATATTCCCTTGGTATCTCTAATTTTCTTGAAGAGATCTCTAGTCTTTCCCATTCTATTTTATCCTCTATTTCTATGTATTGATCACCGAGGAAGGCTTTCTTATGTCTCTTTGATATTCATTGGAATTCTGCATTCAGATGTCTATAGAAAGTAAAAGTGAAGTCACTCAGTCGTATCTGACTCTTTGCGACCCCATGAACTGCAGCCTACCAGGGTCCTCTGTCCATGGGATTTTCCAGGCAAGAATACTGGAATGGGTTGCCATTTCCTTCTCCAGGGTACCTTGCCAACCCAGGGATCGAACTTCAGGTCTCCCGCATTGCGGTCAGATGCTTTACCATCTGAGCCACTAGGGAAGGCCTTCAGATGTCTATACCTTTCCTCTTTTCCTTTTCTTTTTGCTTCTCTTCTTTTCTCAGCTATTTGCATGACATCCTCAGACAACTGCTTTGACTTTTTGCATTTTTTTTTCTTGAGGATGGTCTTGATCACCACTTTCTGTACAATATTATGAACCTCCATCCATAGTTCTTCAGGCATTCTGTCTATCCGATTTAATCCCTTGAATCTATTTGTCAGTTCCACTGAATAATCATTAGGGATTTGATTTAGGTCTTACCTGAATGGTCGAGTGGTTTGCCTTACTTTCTTCAAATTAATTTTGCAATAAGGAGTTCATGATCTGAGCCACAGTCAGCTCCTGGTCTTATTTTTGCTGACTATATAGAGCTTCTCCATCTTTGGCTACAAAGATTATAATCAGTCTGATTTTGGTACTGACCATCTGGTGATGTCCATGTGTAGGGTCATCTCTTATATTGTTGGAAGATGATGTATTAAAATAGATCACTGATGAGAACATACTTTATAGAACAGGAAACTATACTTGGCATTCTGTGGTGACCTAAATTGGAGGGAAATCTGAAATAGAGAGCATCTGTGTATATGGCTTTTTCACTTCACTGTATAGCAGAAACTGACACAGCACTGTATAGTAACTCTACTCCAATTAAAAAAAAAAGTTTGTGTTCAGTTGCTAAGTCCTGTCTGTCCCTTTTGTGATCCCATGGACTGCATTATGCCAGGCTTCCCTGTTCTACACTATCTCCCTGAGTTTGCTCAAACTCATGTCCATCGATTTCGCGATGCTATCCAACCATCCCTTTCTCTGTCGTCCTCTTCTCTTCTTGTCCTCAGTCTTTCACAGCATCAGGGTCTTTTCCAATGAGTCAGCTTTTCTCATCAGATGGACAAATTATTGGGAGTCAGCTTCAGTATCAGTCCTTCTGATGAATATTCAGGGTTGATTTCCTTTAGGATTGACTGGTTTGATCTTCTTGCTGTCCAAGGAACTCTCAAGTGTCCTCTCTAGCACCACAGTTCAAAAGCATCAATTTTCTGTGCTCAGCTTTTTTATGGTCTAACTCACATCTCTACATGACTACTGGAAAAACCACAGCTTTGACTAGACAGACTTTTGTCAGTGAAGTGATGTCTCTGCTTTTCAATATGTTGTCTAGGTTTGTCATAGCTTTTATTCCAAAGAGAAGCATATTTTAATTTCATGGCTGCAGTCACAGTCTGCAGTGATTTTGCAGCCCAAGAAAATAAAATCTGCCACCGTTTCCACTTTTTCCCTATCAATTTGCCATGGAGTGATGGAACCAGATGCATGATCTTAGTTTTCTGAATGTTGCATTTTAAGCCAGCTTTTTCACTCCTTTTTTACACTCATTAAGAGGCTCTTTAGTTCCTCTTTGCCTTCTACCATTAGAGTGGTATCATCTTCATATCTGAGGTTGTTAATATTTTTCCTGGTAATCTTGATCCCAGTTTGTGCTTCATCCAACCTGGTATAAAATAAGTAATTCTTCTGTTCATTCCCGTATGCATAAATAGAGTTTTTCCCCTTCATGTTCCTTCAAGATTTTTTCTTTTTAATTTTCCATTTAGAATATAATGTTCATACCTGTAGATTTAAAATATACCTCCCTCATAGTGCTTTGTGAGCTTTCTGGATTTGTAGTTTGGTATCTCTCATTAATTTACAAAACTTTTCAATCATTGTTCTTTCTTTCTTTTTTATATTAATTAATTTATTTTAATTGGAGGCTATTTATTTTACAATATTGTATTGGTTTTGCAATACATCAACATGAATCCACCACGGGTGTACACGTGTTCCCCATCCTGAACCCCCCTCCCACCTCCCACCTCATACCATCTCTCTGGGTCATCCCAGTGCACCAGCCCTGAGCATCCTGTATCGTGCATTGAACCTGGACTGGTGATTTGTTTCACATATGATATTATACATGTTTTAATGCCATTCTCCCAAATCATCCCACCCTCGCCCTCTCCCACAGAGTCCAAAAGACTTTTCTATATATCAGGGTCTCTTTTGCTGTCTTGCATACAGTGTTATCATTACCATCTTTCTAAATTCCATATATATGCGTTAGTATACTGTATTGGTGTTTTTCCTTCTGGCTTATTTCACTCTGTATAATAGGCTCCAGTTTCATCCACCTCATTAGAACTGATTCAAATGTATTTTTTTTTAATGGCTGAGAAGTACTACATTGTGTATATATACCACAGCTTTCTTATCCATTCATCTGCTGCTGGACATCTAGGTTGTTTCCATGTCCTGGCTATTATAAACAGTGCTGATATGAACATTGGGGTACACATGTCTCTTTCAATTCTGGTTTCCTCAGTGTGTATGCCCAGCAGTGGGATTGCTGGGTTATATGGCAGTTCTATTTCCAGTTTTCTAAGGAATCTCCACACTGTTCTCCATAGTGGCTGTACTAGTTTTCATTCCCACCAACAGTGTAAGAGGGTTCCCTTTTCTCCACACCCTCTCCAGCATTTATCGCTTGTAGGCTTTTGGATAGCAGCCACTCTGACTGGAGTGAAATGGTACCTCATTGTGGTTTTGATTTGCATTTCTCTGACAATGAGTGATGTTGAGCATCTTTTCATGTATTTGTTAGTCATGTGTATGTCTTCTTTGGAGAAATGTCTGTTTAGTTCTTTGGCCAGTTTTGTGATTGGGTCATTTATTTTTCTGGAATTGAGCTGCAGGAGTTGCTTGCATATTTTTGAGATTAGTTCTTTGTCAGTTGCTTCATTTGCTATAATTTTCTCCCATTCAGAAGGCTGTCTTTTCACCTTGCTTATAGCTTTCTTTGTTGTGCAGAAGCTTTTAAGTTTAATTAGGTCCCATTTTTTAATTTTTGCTTTTATTTTCAATATTCTGGGATGTGGGTCATAGTGGAGCCTGCTGTGATTTATGTCGGAGAGTGCCTATGTTCTCCTCTAGGAGTGTATAGTTTCTGGTCTTACATTTAGATCTTTAATCAATTTTGAGTTTATTTTTGTGTATGGTGTTAGAAAGTGTTCTAGTTTCATTCTTTTACAAGTGGTTGATCAGTTTTCCCAGCACCACTTGTTAAAGAGATTGTCTCTTCTCCACTGTATATTCTTGCCTCCTTTGTCAAAGATAAGGTGTCCATAGGTGCATGGATTTATCTCTGGGCTTTCTATTTTGTTCCATTGATCTATATTTCTCTTTGTGCCTATACCATACTGTCTTGATGTCTGTGGCTTTGTAGTAGAGCCTGAAGTCAGGCAGGTTGATTCCTCCAGTTCCTTTCTTCTTTCTCAAGATTGCTTTGGCTATTTGAGGTTTTTTATATTTCCATACAAATTATGAAATTATTTCTTCTAGATCTGTGAAAAATATGGTTGGTAGCTTGATAGGGATTGCACTGCATTTTATTGGCATATGGTTGCTGATCGTAGTCTCTTATGATTCTTTGTATTTCTGTGTTGTCTGTTGTGATCTCTCCATTTTCATTTCTAATTTTATTGATTTGATTCTTCTCCCTTTGTTTCTTGATGAGTCTGGCTAATGGTTTGTCAATTTTATTTATCATCTCAAAGAACCAGCTTTTGGCTTTGTTGATTTTTCTATGGTCTCTTTTGTTTCTTTTGCATTTATTTCTGCTCTAATTTTTAAGATATTTTTCTTTCTACTAACCCTGGGGTTCTTCATTTCTCCCTTTTCTAGTTGCTTTAGGTGTAGAGTTAGGTTATTTATTTGACTTTTTTCTTGAGATATTCCTGTATTGCTATGAACTTTCCCCTTAGCACTGCTTTTACAGTGTCCCACAGATTTTGGGTTGATGTGTTTTCATTTTCATTCATTTATATGCATATTTTGATTTCTTTTTTGATTTCTTCTGTGATTTGTTGGTTATTCAGCAGCATGTTGTTCAGCCTCCATATGTTGGAATTTTTAATAGTTTTTCTCCTGTAATTGAGATCTAATCTTACTGCATTATGGTCAGAAAAGATGCTTGGAATGATTTCAAAGTTTTTGAATTTATCAAGGTTAGATTTATGGCCCAGGATGTGATCTATCCTGGAGAAGGTTCCGTGAGCACTTGGAAAAAAGGTGAAATTCATTGTTTTGGGGTGAAATGTCCTATAGATATCAATTAGGTCTAACTGGTCTATTGTATCATTTAAAGTTTGTGTTTCCTTGTTAATTTTCTGTTTAGTTGATCTCTCCATAGGTGTGAGTGGCGTATTAAAATCTCCCACTTATTGTTATTGTAAATTTCCCCTTTCATACTTGTTAGCATTTGTCTTACATATTGTGGTGCTCCTATGTTGGGTGCATATATATTTATAATTGTTATATCTTTTTCTTGGATTGATCCTTTGATCATTATGCAGTGTCCTTCTTTGTCTTTTTTCACAGGCTTTAAGGTTGATTTTATCTGATATGAGTGCTGCTACTCCTGCTTTCTTTTGGTCTCTATTTGCATAGAATATCTTTTTCCAGCCCTTCACTTTCAGTCTGTATGTGTCCCTTGTTTTGAGGTGGGTCTCTTGTAGACAACATATATAGTGGTCTTGTTTTTGTATCCATTCAGCCAGTCTTTGTCTTTTGGTTGGGGCATTCAACCTATTTACATTTAAGGCAATTATTGATAAGTATGATCCCATTGCCATTTACTTTATTGTTTTGGGTTCAAGTTTATACTCCCTGTTTGTGTTTCCTGTCTAAGGAACATCCTTTAGCATTTGTTGGAGAGCTTGTTTGGTGGTGCTGAATTCTATCAACTTTTCTTGGCTGTAAAGCTTTTGATTTCTCCTTCGTATTTGAATGAGATCCTTGCTGGGTACAGTAATCTGGGCTGTAGGTTATTTTCTTTCATCACTTTAAGTATGTCTTGCCATACCCTCCTGGCCTGAAGAGTTTCTATTGAAAGATCAGCTGTTATCCTTACGGGAATCCCCTTGTGTGTTATTTGTTGTTTTTCCCTTGCTGCTTTTAATATTTGATTTCTGTGTGTGTGTTTGATCTTTGTTAATTTGATTAACATGTGTCTTGGGGTGTTTTGCCTTGGGTTTATCCTGTTTTGGACTCTCTGGGTTTCTTGGACTTGGGTGATTATTTCCTTCCCCATTTTAAGGAAGTTTTCTACTATTATCTCCTCAAGTATTTTCTCATAGTCTTTCTGTCTTCTTCTTCTGGGACTCCTATGATTTGCATGCTGGGGCGTTTCACATTGTCCCAGAGGTCTCTGAGATTGTCCTCATTTCTTTTAATACGTTTTTCTTTTTTCCTCTCTGATTCATTTATTTCTACCATTCTACCTTCTACCTCACGAATCCTGTCTTCTGCCTCTGTTATTCTACTATTTTTTTCCCTCCAGAGTGTTTTTGATATCATTTATTGCATTATTCATTATATATTGACTTTTTTATTTCTTCTAGGTCCTGTTAAATCTTTCTTGCATCTTCTCAGTCCTTGTCTCCAGGCTATTTATCTGTGATTCCATTTTGTTTTCAAGATTTTGGATCATATTCACTATCATTATTTTGAATTCTTTCTCAGGTAGATTCCCTATCTCTTCCTCTTTTGTTTGGTTTGTTGGGCATTTATCCTATTCCTTTCAGTTCAGTCGCTCAGTCATGTGGGACTCTTTGCGATCCCATGAATTGCAGCATGCCAGGCCTCCCTGTCCATCACCATCTCCCGGAGTTCACTCAGACTCATGTCCATCGAGTCCGTGATGCCATCCAGCCATCTCATCCTTGGTCGTCCCCTTCTCCTCCTGCCCCCAATCCATACCAGCATCAGAGTCTTTTCCAATGAGTCAACTCTTCGCATGAGGCTGCCAAAGTATTGGAGTTTCAGCTTTAGCATCATTCCTTCCAAAGAAATCCCAGGG
>SJYT01059954.1:2271-34867 GCA_006410635.1 Cephalophus harveyi | reverse complement strand
GCCCACTTGACTTCACATTCCAAGATGTCTGGCTCTAGATTAGTGATCACATCATCATGATTATCTGGGTCGTGAAGATCTTTTTTGTACAGTTCTTCTGTGTATTCTTGCCACCTCTTCTTAATATCTTCTGCTTCTGTTAGGTCCATACCATTTCTGTCCTTTATCGAGCCCATCCTTGCATGAAATGTTCCCTTGGTATCTCTAATTTTCTTGAAGAGATCTCTAGTCTTTCCCATTCTGTTGTTTTCCTCTATTTCTTTGCATTGATCACTGAAGAAGGCTTTCTTATCTCTTCTTGCTATTCTTTGGAACTCTGCATTCAGGTGCTTATATCTTTCCTTTTCTCCTTTGCTTTTCGCCTCTCTTCTTTTCACAGCTATTTGTAAGGCCTCCCCAGACAGCCATTTTGCTTTTTTGCATTTCTTTTCCATGGGGATGGTCTTGATCCCTGTCTCCCGTACAATGTCACGAACCTCATTCCATAGTTCTTCAGGCACTCGATCTATCAGATCTAGGCCCTTAAATCTATTCCTCACTTCCACTGTATAATCATAAGGAATTTGATTTAGGTCATACCTGAGTGGTCTAGCGGTTTTCCCTACTTTCTTCAATTTGAGTCTGAATTTGGTAATAAGGAGTTCATGATCTGAGCCACAGTCAGCTCCTGGTCTAGTTTTTGTTGACTGTATAGAGCTTCTCCATCTTTGGCTGCATAAAATATTCCTATTCCTTTACCTGCTGGGTATTCCTCTGTCTCTTCATCCTGATTATATTGCTGTGTTTGTGGTGACCTTTCTGTATTCTGGCAGCTTGTGGAGTTCTCTTTATTGTGGAGTTTCCTCACTGTGGGTGGGTTTGTATCGGTGACTTGTCAAGGTTTCCTGGTTAGGGAAGCTTGTGTCTGTGTTCTGGTGGGTGGAGCTGGATTTCTTCTCTCTGGAGTGCAATGAAGTGTCCAGTAATGAGTTTTGAGATGTCATTGGGTGTGGAGTGACTTTGGGCAGCCTGTATATTGAAGCTCAGCACTGTGTTTCTGTGTTGCTGGAGAATTTACATGGTATGTCTTGCTCTGGAACTTGTTGGCCCTTGGGTGGTGCTTGATTTCAGTGTAGGTATGGAGACGTTTGATGAGCTCCTGTTGACTAATGTTCCCTGGAGTCAGGAGTTCTCTGATGTTCTCAGGATTTTGACTTAAGCCTCCTACTTCTGGTTCTCAGTCTTATGTTTACAGTAGCTTCAAGACTTCTTCATCTATACAGCACCACTGATAAAGCATCTTCTTTCAAAGACAATGGGCTGCTTTTCTAGATGCCTGATGTCTTCTGGCAGCATTCAGAAGTTGCTTTGTGGAATTTACTCAGCGTTCAAATATTATTTTGATGAATTTGTGGGGGAGAAAGTGGTCTCCCTGTTTTATTCCTCCACCATCTTAGGACCGCCTCTCCAATCATTGTTATTTCAAATATTTCTTTTGTTCCATTCCAGTCTTATCCTTCTTGTATCTCCATTACATATGTACTACACCTTTTGTAACTGCCACACAGTTCTTGGCTACTCTGTTGTATTGTTTTTGCATTCATTTCTGTTTTTCTTTTTCAGTTAGAAAAATTTCTGTTGACATATCTCCAAGTTTCCTAATCCTTGCTTTGACCCTGGCCAGTCTACCTATGCCCATCTTAAGCATTCTTCATTTTGTTGGAGCGCTTTTGATTTTCAGCATTTCCTTTTGATAGTTGGATTTCCTCTTTCTCTGATTAAAATTTCTATGAATAATTTTGATTTCCACTTTTTCTTGCTAAGTCACTTCAGTCGTGTACAACTCTGTGCAAACCTATGGACTGTAGCCTGCCAGGATCCTCTGCCCATGGGATTCTCCAGGCAAGAATACTGGAGTGAGTTGCCATACCCTTTTCCAGGGCATCTTCCCGAGTCAGAGATTGAATCCATGTCTCATGTCTCCTGCATTGGCAGGCACGTTCTTTACCACTAGTGCTCCCTGAGAAACCCATATTAATCATAATTATATAAAATTCCTAATCTGATAATTCAAAATATCGACTATATCTAATTCTGGTTCTGTTGTTTGCTTTATATCTTCATACTATGTTTTTTCCCCCCATTTATGTCTTGCACATCTTGTTTGAAGCTAGAAAATGTATACTGTCTGTATTAGGAAGTGACATAATCATTTAATGGGAAATTTTATGTTTTCTGGCAATGAGTTAGGATGTTTGGTGTAGTTGTCATATTAGTAACTGTATTTTCCTATCTTCCTTTTTGTCTTTATTTTTTTCCTTGAGATTCCATATTAAATAGGGTCTGAGGCTTTCTATTCCTTCAATAGTTACCTCCTGATATTATGTAGAGCCCCAGTGTGGTATTAGTACAATGTGTAGAGAGATGCAGCTGTCTATAATTTTATGATTAAGTCTCAGTATCCTATTGAGACTGAGTGTCCTTGAGTTATGACTTTCACAAGTGCTTTTCAGCTTCCCCCCTCCTCTTAGGTTGGCCAAGAAGGCTAGATGGGACTATAGGTGACTATTTCTCTTTTTTTAATATAAATTTATTTATTTTAATTGGAGGCTAATTACTTTACAATATTGTAGTGGTTTTGCCATACATTGACATGAATCCACCATAGGTGTACATGTGTTCTCCATCATGAACTCCCCTATTTCTAATTCTCCACGTGAGAACTAAAGGGCCTGCAATTTTATAACCCTGTTCCCTCATATTAACAGCTACAGGATACTGGAGTTTAGTGTATCCCTTCCTCCAGGTCATGCTGTGGTAAAACCAAATAGCTTAAGCTCTGGGAAAATAGTTTCTTTTGAGGATGGGCCTCTCTGTTAAGGAGAATAGAATATTCTGGACATATTTTGAAATGGTTACTTTTCTTTCCCTTTTCCAGAACATGAGGACAATTTTCTCAAATTTATATCTGAGAACCTCATGGGGCTTCTGGAAGTAAAATTCATGAAAATGTAGAGGATCCTTTAAGAATGTCCTCCTAGGAAAGTTTATTTCTCAAGCTACATCCACACTGAATCTTCGGAAATAACTCAATTACCCTTTAAATGCTTCTATCAGTCTCCAACTCTGGCTTCTTTTCCCAATAAGCTGGGATTCTCTGTATCTGCCTATCTATTTAGTTTGGGGGATAGCCATGTCCTACGTACTCAATCTTTGATGAATTTAAAAGAGTTGTTGATTTTCAGATTATTCCACATTTTTTCTTGTTGTGTGAACAATAATGACATTTTATAAGCTCTTTACACGTCAAACAAGAAATGAGAAGTCTTCTAGGTTCCCCTTTGTTTATGACATGGCTACCTCTAAATCAGCTGTTTTTGACTTCTTGTAACATAAAATTTACAACTTTTTGGGGATACATTTTATTTGCTTTTGCTTAACATTACATTTTTATGAGACATTTAACTCTTTAGATTATAATATCCTTAAAGCATGACACTATAACTTATTTTATATCATTAATAACTGATGAATTTCATTACAATTTAGATTATGTTAAAGTTTCTCAGAATTCCTGTTTTCTTCATTCTAGTGAGAGACGGAAAGTTTTAGAGAAGGGAATAATGAAACTTTTCTGTTATATTTCCTGTCTGTAGGAAAAGTAAGTTTGTCCAAGTAATGTATATAAGGCCTGCTTTCCTATAGAAAGATTTCTGAGTCTTTGAAGTTTCTAAAAACATCTCTAAATGTGAATTTCTATAATTCAGCTGTAGTTTGACTACTGAATAATAAGTACTTACTATATGCAAGTCACTGCTAACAGTTTTTCCTTTATTATTTTCAGCCCTCTCAATAGCCTTAATGATTGAGTATATTTGTATTCCTATTTTACAGTTGTGGAAACTGAAACTTGAAAAAGTTATCTGACTTCTCCAAACCAAACAGTGATACAGGATTCAAAAGATGTAGAATTCAAATCCAAGTTTATGTGACTATAGCCAGAATTCTTAATTACTCTGTTACATATCCTCCTATGTACCTCTACTCTGCTACATGGCCACTCAATCTATTTCTGCTCTAAAAACATCACCCTGTCAAATGAATCCCTCTCTATATACCTCCTGACTTCAAATTGTTAAATCTTATTGAAGAGAAATAAATTATCCCTGATATACCAAGTTGTCCAGTGGGTCTTGGGTGGTATTTTTCTTACCAAATTCTGGGAGGACAGTATACATACTATTGGTAAGCAGGTGGTTCTGCTGCAGTGGATTGAGGGTAGGAGTACCCCCAAGGCCTGGCTGGCCAGCCAGGGATGCATGAGCAATTCCATGTTGGGGTCCAGGAGCAACAAGAGGAGACTGCATCTTATACTTATCCCAGGAGGATTCACTTCCACCTGAAAAACATTCATATAAACAGATTGCAAGTTGACAACTTTCTAAGAGAAGGATTTATAAACTCCCTTTGTAAGGTTGTAATTATTAATAGAAAATTATTGCTAAATAAAGTGACTCATTTTTATCATGGTTTCAAAACTTTCAATAGCCTTGGATTTAAGCTGACTCTAGGAAGACTAAACAACTCTCACTAATAATATAGGCTCATTTGCCTACAGGTAGTCTAAACAAGTCTGGAAACATAATGAATAACTTTAGAAATCATGTATATGTTGAAGGCCATTAACTGAACACTACTGCCTCCTCCTGCAACCCTCTAACATACGTGCACTATATCTTAAGGACAAGCAGTTACTATTCACTCAGAACACATTTATAAGAGCATGATAACATGCAAAAATATATGGTAAGAAGCAAAACGGTCAGTTATTTTGTTCTGAGATACAGCCCTCGAAAAGCTAATCTCTTTATACACAGCAGGCTTTTATGCAAAATAAACTGGATAAAACATAAAACCATGGCTCTCAACTTGAAATTGTGCTTTACTTTGATCATCCACACTATAGAGTGAAATAAAGTATGCATAAATGCAGACTATTATATTATCATAATAAATTATAGTGGCATAGCTATTACATCTGGCACTTAGCATATTATGAGACAGAATCATTGCTTAAAAGCATATAAGAAACAAAAAAAAATTATTTCCAGGGTGTCCTTTTAAGAAGAATATTTTAAACAGACTGGTCAGGGATTGAATTACAGTAGCAGTAGCAGACAATCTGACTTTAGAAAACAAGGTGGTTGTGTAGGCAGCCCTATTGATTCACTTGATGTGCTTCATTACTTGAGAGATCCGTGCTTCTGTTCCTATTCCCATATTGGAATTGTGACATTAGGATCTCTACTTGGCTGACTCTGTCCCATCTGCTGCCCAAAACATATATCCTGTTGTGTGGAAAAAGTTAGGTCTGAAAATCTTACACCTACTGGTCTAAGAAAAAAATTAAAAAGAAATTAAGGTGCTCACATCCCTAACATTAAACATTGTAACTTTTTCACTTCTTTGAGTTCCCTCAAACATCTCTGCCATTTTGCTTCAGGTATTATATTTAAAAAGTATAATGGCTATATAGTAGTCTACTGAGTTAATGTAATATAATTTATTAAAAATTGAGTTTTCTTTTAAATTTGTCACTATTATAATAAGAGCATTCATTTGAATATTTTCTTAGACTCAAACAACTCCTTAGAGTGGGATTTCTGGGTCAAAGGAAATGAATATTTTTTTATTTATAAAGTATTTATTTATTTTATACTTCTGCTTTCTAGCATCATATTTGTAAAAATCAGCTTTTAGTATTACAAACTTTTTAGGGAAATGTTTTCAAGGCAAATTGGAGTTCCCACTGAAGATTCAAAATTTATTTAAGCAAATTGCTAAATCTCTGAGAGGTTTTTGTTCGTTTGCTTTTGTTTTGTTTTTTTTTTTTTTTTTCAACTATTCTACCTATCCATCTACTCTTTCCCCAGATCTGGGATTCAATTGCTTTTGCAGGACTCTTTCAAGCCCTCTTGAGTCCAGAGTCAAATTTTAATCCAAAAGTGGGAGTATTGGCTAACTTAAAACTAGGTAAGTTCCAGAGAAGGAAATACCAGATTCTCCATCAGCATATATAAAGGCTGAGGGGTACCTGGCCATGATTATAAAGACAAAGTTATTCCAATCAAATGGGGAAGATATAAGTAGCTAACTGTTCAGTTTCTGATTTATGTGTGTATATGTGTTACTCATCCTGAACCCCCCTCCCTGTTCCCTCCCCATCCCATCCCTCAGGGTCCTCCCAGTGCACCAAACCTGAGCACCCTGTCTCATGCATCGAACCTGGACTGGCGATCTATTTCACATATGATGATATACATGTTTCAATGCTATTTTCTCAAATCATCCCACTCTCATCTTCTCCCACAGAGTCCAAAAGTCTGTTCTTTACATCTGTGTCTCTTGTGCTGTCTTGCATATAGGGTCATTGTTACCATCTTTCTAAATTCTACATATATGCATTAATATAGCAGTGAGATATTTCATGGTTGGTGCATTGATGCCGGGAGCCAGTGTGAGGAATCCCGCCCGTGACAAGGTCATGCGGTAGGAAGCCTGGCAAACGCAAGGCGTGTTCAGGTTTCAGGGGTTCCCCCTGGAATTTCTCGAGCATCCACCCCTCAAAAAATAAGAATCTGCCAGCCTTTGTACTCTGCTTTTCCACTCTTCTGATATTCTCTGGAAAAGTCAATTCAAGGCTTTAGTCTTCTGCATTTGAAAGGGATGTTTCAGTTAAACCCCCTCTGATAACTCTCTAGCTTGCTTGCCTAACAGGTTCCCCAGACCTCTTACAGCTTGTGAATTGCTTACAGCCCCCAACTGCGAGAGGCACAAAGCTTAAAAGCATCTTAAGGAAACAGAGCCTTTTCTAAAGAGTTAAAAATTACATTGGTGAAGGTTTTCACTGTTGATTCAATGACTGCTGCCAGACCTCCATATTCTTTATCTTTTAGGCACCTGGAGGATGTTAATCAATGTAAACGGGATATGGGAAGAGATAGATAGTAGTTTTGATGTTAGCAACACTAGACTTTTGAGTTAATTACTTTTCTTTGTTATATATCACTGCACTCCTCTTGTGTCCTTGCTATGTAAGAATGTAACTTTATTTAGTGCTTTCTGAGAGTGGCACCAGACTTTGGGAAGATCAACACAAATAAGTCTTCTGGTTGACAAATCCTTATCAGGAAAAAGGTTGTAAAATGTTAAATTGGCTCTCTGGCTAGAAGACATGTAAATCATCTAAGACTTGTGTATACAATTAGGTATGCAGAGAAAAAAAGCCTGGTTTTGATAAGAGTCAGGGCTGCTGACGCCGCATAATTTTGTATTACCCATTGATCTCTATGTACAATCAAGGGTATAAAAGGCCCTCTGAACAATAGAGGATGGGATCAGTAGCTGGACTGGTTTCCCCCCGTGTCTCCTCTTCCTACTTTAATTTCAGGCTGAATTCCCATCTGGAGCGGGCGGCTCATCATGTCTACTTACTTGCCCTGGCTTTCAAGGACTGTGAGAGAAAGTGTCCAAGGCGGGGCACTTTCCAAAATTCGAACGGACGCCGGTGGCCTCACATAGATGATGCAAACTTCTTGTCTGAAGTTTTATTAGTTCAGCTCGTAAACCAAGTTATTCAGCCTCTTTTCTCCACTTAATTTTCCTACTAAACTATCTCTTTCTAATCTAATCTAATATTAATAAATAAGTTTTCCTCGCCGACACCGTCCACCCTTCGAATTCCCTGGACCCCCCGGGGCTGGACCCCGGCAATACTCCTTTCCCAATTTTGAACCAGTGCGTTGTTCCAAGTCTCTGTGTCTTCTACATAGAGAGATACACTGTTCAGCAAGACTAATGGAGTGCTGTCACCAAGCAAGCACATTTTTATTTCCCATTGCCCTGTTTCAGTTCCCCCGGGCGGGGCTAGTTCTTCCCCTGTCCCAGAATTAAAACTGGGATATGCAATTACTTTTCTGCTTATTCTTAGGTAGTTCAAGAGTCTATGTTAACTTTAAATTTCAGAACACAGTCTCCAAACAGTGTGTTCTCAGTCCCATATGATAATGAACCCTTCGGTCTTCATTTGAAGATTCTTATTGCCCTCCCCTGGGTCTGGTGTGTTGCACACACACACATACACAAAGGAAAGAAATAAAAATATGCCTCCCTGACTTTCTCCTGCAGGCAAAGATTTGCCTCAACACTCATCTCCTTGATGAGTCTGAGAGGTTAAGATATCTTTACTCTTTGCAAGTTTTGCATGATGGTCAGTCTCACAACCTGATGTGGAATCTAATCCCATACCCAATGGTATCTGTCCCATGGGTCCCTTGACCCTCTGCTGTGAATGCAGCTGCCCACTCCCCTGCCAGCTTCACCACACTGAGCAGTTGCGCTTGGCAGTTGGGGTGGCCTGGCTAGAGATGCCTGGGAGCCTCACGCAAGGCAACAAAGGACTGTGTGATGTGAAGGAACCGAAGTCCTACTTTCTTGCCTCGGGGTGGGGCAGACTCTGGTGCTCTTCATGCTCCAAAAATCCCCAAAGATTTGTATCAAGTTTACACTTCACCTGGAAAACACATTCTTGCTTCATTTCTCCTTCCCTGGTCAGCTTTCTTCACACCGTTACTGACTTTTCCTCTAAGCTTTCTCAATAAACTATTTACATGGAAATATCTGTCTCTGTTTCTAGAGAATGCCATCTAAGACAGCCACATGTTGTACCTTGGTTCCCCAGTCAAAGCTTTCAGTTAGCACCTTGTTATACCAGAACCTGATTATCCTGTATTATCCTAGTCCTCTTCCACTGGAACAGCGACGTCCTCCTGAACACTTTTTAATACTCAATAAGGTATTATTTTGCCTCATAAAAAAACCCTTGCAATTCTTAATTCTACTTATCTTCTCTTCTGGCTCCCCTACCCCCAGTCAAAAAAAAAAAAAAGAGAGAGAGAGAGATCAATGTGGCTTTTCTTTTTTTTCCCCTCCTTTTTAAAATCATATATTTGGCTATCCAATACCTAACTCTGAATACTAGTATTTTCCAGTAAATCAGAAAGGAGGATTATCTGTCAACTCTGAAAGGAAAATCAAACCAAGATGCACAAGCAGAAAAAAAAATCAATTTTCTCCAGGTTATTCACCTACATCATTCCTTCAGAATAGAAACAAAGCAAAAGAATTGCTTTGTTCTTTCAGACAACCTGGCCCCAAGGAAGCAGAAGGAAACGATGAACTCCAAGTTGCCTGGACTTAAAGCCTTCCTGTGAGTAAATAATGTGCATTAAAAGGTCACTCTTGATTCTTTTCACTCAGTTCTGATGTAGAAAAATGTCTGTTTGCCAAGAAGAGCATTTTGTCCTGGTGTGAAGCCGAGCCCACAGAAAGGCAACATTCATCCAACCGGCCATGACAGGTGAAGGCAACCTTAAATGCCTCCCGCCCAACCACAGGAAAAGAGATGGGAGGTAAGAAAGTTCTCAACAGTGCTCTAGCACAGAGGTCAGCTAACTTTTTCTGTAAAGCGCCAGATAGTAAATATTTTTTACTTTGAGGGCTATACCAACTCTGTTCCAACTGCTCAATTCTGGCAGAGTAGCTGAAAAGCAAACTTAGGTGATACTTAAAAGAAGGGGTGTGGTCATCTTCCATTTAGGCTTTATTAATGGCCACAGAAATTTGAACTTTATATAATTTCCATATATCTCAAAATATTCTTCTTTTAATATTGTTCAACAATTTAAGGAAATATTCTTAGCTCATAGACCAACTGAAAACAGGGTGGGCTGAATTTAGCCCAGGGTCTTTGGTGTGCCAACCCCTGCTCTAGGTCACAGGGTAGAATTTTGCCTCTTTGATCCTTCAGGACTGGAAGTTAGCTGTTAAATTTAAAAAGTCAGTTAAAGTAAGTAATCATAAAAATAATAATACTTATCTTAATAAATTACTTTAAATAACAACACATCAATATATATGCACGTACCGATTCCTTCAGCATAGGGCCATGATGTTTGGTTTTAGCAGAAGCCCACCAATAAACCTTCAGGTGGCCTTCCTCAGGACTTTGACTAAAGTTTCTGGTTCAATTTAGTCTCAAGCAGAATTAGAATTTAAAGCTGTTTGCAAATTCATTTAAGGCACAGCATCATTCTAATCTTTATAAACTTCTCCAATCTTTTGTGGTTGTGCTCCTCACACTTTTTGACAACGTTTCAGAAACTTGCCTTTACAAGCATTTTCTCAAAGCACCCATCTCAGTTACTTAGTATAGCAATAATCTTCCTTATTAAATTGTATAATTGCTATGACAAAGGAGAGTAGCACAAACAAGTGTAGAAGCAAATGCAATGAATACTTGATAAGCACACATCCTAACAGTGNCTTGCCTTTACAAGCATTTTCTCAAAGCACCCATCTCAGTTACTTAGTATAGCAATAATCTTCCTTATTAAATTGTATAATTGCTATGACAAAGGAGAGTAGCACAAACAAGTGTAGAAGCAAATGCAATGAATACTTGATAAGCACACATCCTAACAGTGGGAACAGGTGTGTGTGTGTGTCTGTGTGTCTGTGTGTCTGTGTGTCTGTGTGAGAGAGAGAGAGTGATTGAGACCAGCTTACCAGGCACAAGCATTCAGTGGGCAGTAGGCATCAGTTGCTACGTTCCACTACCATTAACCCAGCAATCAGTTGAGTGGAGTATCCTGCTTTCTGATCATGTTCTTCCAGTGCTTGTACCAAATATGGGAAGGAAAAATCATATAAGGATTTTACATCATTTTATTGCAATAAGTTAGTGGAATTACATTTCCCAGTGTTTAAAGCAAGAGCATGCTTAGCTCCTCTCAAAAGTAATATATTTGTCATTTTCTTCTTCAGCAAAGATAAAAGACCAATTCAAATAAGTTAGCCCATGATCTAGAAGGAACATATTGAGTCTTCCCAGGAGGGATCGGTGTTCTCCCACAATCACGGGTATGCTCTGCTTTGGATAGCAGTGGGAGTGAGTTTTATGGATAGAAATTAGTACAGCTGTTGAAGGAATGTCAAGCTGATTAGAGCATAATCATCACGGAAACATAGTCAAAATGTAGTGGAATGAACCAAAAGGGAATTAGGATAGAAGAGAAACAAGGGTAACCCAAACAAAAGAATTACCACATTGTCCAAAATAAACATGTCATCTCTTTAGCACTTTAATTCCAAAGCTTTTATCTTCTCCAATGAGCACAGTATCAGTGAAAAATGAGTTACTATCTTTGAATTATTTGTACATATCTTCTTGGATCTCTCCAGGAGAATATGACCATCCATTATAATTAATCCTTTTTTATTCTCATGAAATACAAGTGGCTTTTAGCCTCCATTTCAGTACATGTCATCCATTTCTGCAGAACCTCCACTGCACTCTGATGGATGTTCAGTCCATTCTTACCTGAAGGGTTCATCCTTTTTCACACTATCCTCAGTACTAATGTAACCTGAGATCATTGACACAAGAAGGACCAACATTTGAACACCCAAACTTCTGACTGGGGCCTCCTATTCTGATCTGATCTTTTGAAAAATGCTTTTGATTTGAAAAAAAAATTTTGTTATAGTTGATTTATAATGTTGTGTTAGTTTCAGGTGTACAGCAAAGTGAATCAGTACAACAATATACATATTGTTGTTGTTTAGTCGCTAAGTCATGTCTGACTCTTCTGTGACCTCATGAACTGTAGCCTGCCAGGCTCCTGTGTCCACGGAATTTCCCAGGCAAGAATACTGGAGTGGGTTGCCATTTCCTTCTCCAGGGGATCTTCCCGACCCAGGGATAGACCCAGTGTCTCCTGCATTGCAGGCAGATTTTTTACCACTGAGTCACCTGGGGAGCCCTACATATACATATATCCATTCTTTTTCACATTCTATTCCCATATAGGTTATTACAGAATATTGAGTTCCTTGTGCTGTATAGTAGGTCCTTATTAGTTATCTACTTTATATATATAGTAGTGTGTATATGTTAATCGCAATTTCCTAATTTATCTCTCCCCCTCCCCATCTTTCCCCTTTGGTAACCAAACTTATTTGGTAATAAGTTTGATTTTGAGAACTGTGAGTCTGTTTCAGACTACAGTTCTTTTCTCTAATTTTTGTATTTGAAAACAATTTAAGTGATGAAACAAAGAATATAAAGATGATAAATTTTATTAACTCATATAAATAACGGAAAAGGCAATGGCAACCCACTCCAGTACTCTTGCCTGGAAAATCCCATGGACGGAGGAGCCTAGTAGGCTGCAGTCCATGGGGTCGTTAGGAGTTGGACATGACTGAGCAACTTCACTTTCACTTTTCACTTTTATGCACTGGAGAAGGAAATGGTAACCCACTCCAGTGTTCTTGCCTGGAGAATCCCAGGGACGGGGGAGCCTAGTGGGCTGCCGTCTATGGGGTTGCACAGAGCCGGACACGACTGAAGCGACTTAGCAGCAGCAGCAACATACAAATAAGGTCATTTGTATCTTTTCCTATTAGATTCCACATATAAGTGGTATCATATGATATGTGTTTTTGTTTGTCTGATTTACTTCCCTTATATGATAATCTCTAGGTCCATCCATGTTGCTGCAAATGGCATTATTTCATTCTTTTTTATGGCTAAATAATATCCCATTATATATCTATACCACATCTTCTTTATCCATTCCTCTGTTGATGGACATTTAGGCTGCTAACATGTCTTGGCTATTGTAAATAGTGCTTCTATAAACATCAGGGTGCATGTATCTTTTTGAATTATGGTTTGTCACAGATATAGGTCCCAGAGTGGGATTGCCGGATCATATGGTAGAGTTTTGAACTATTGTTGCTCTTTAGACAAATGTGGAGGGCTTCCCTGGTGGCTCAGAGGTTAAAGCATCTGCCTGCAATGTGGGAGATCTGGGTTCGATCCCTGGGTCAGGAAAAACAAATGTGTTTTATAATACCCATGGTATTATACATACTATATATACTATAATATTATACATATTATATATACTCAAACATATGACTCCTTTGACCAAAACCATCCCAAAGAAAAAGAAATACAGGAAGGCCAAGTTGTTGTCTGAGGAGACTTTACAGATAACTGAGAAAAGAAGAGAAATGAAAGTCAAGGGAGAAAGGAAAAGATATACCCAACTGAGTGCAGAGTTCCAGAGAACAGCAAGGAGAGATAAGAAGGCCTTAAAATTAACAATGCAGAGAAATGGAGGAAAACAAGAGAATGGGAAAGACTAGAGATCTCTTCAAGAAAATTGGAGATATACAGGGAACATTTGATGCAAGGATGTGCATGATAAAGGGCAGAAATAGTAAGGACCTAACAGACTCCTTCGGAGAAGGCAATGGCACCCCACTCCAGTACTCTTGCCTGGAAAATCCCATGGATGGAGGAGCCTGGTAGGCTGCAGTCCATGGGGTCGCTAAGAGTCAGACACGACTGAGCGACTTCACTTTCACTTTTCACTTTCATGCATTGGAGAAGGAAATGACAACCCACTCCAGTGTTCTTGCCTGGAGAACCCCAGGGACGGGGAAGCCTGGTGAGCTGCCATCTATGGGGTCGCACAGAGTCGGACATGACTGAAGTGACCTACCAGCAGCAGCAGCAGCAACAGACTCCTTGGAAGAAAAGCTATGACAAACTTAGACAGCATATTAAAAGGTAGAGACATCACTTTGCCAAAGTCCATATAGTCAAATCTATGGTTTTTCCAGTAGTCATGTATGGATGTGAGAGTTGGACCATAAAGAAGGCTGATTGCCGAAGAATTCATGCTTTCGAATTGTAGTGCTGGAGAAGACTCTTTTGAGAGTCCCTTGGACTGCAAAGAGATCAAATCAGTCAATCCTAAACGAAGTCAACCCTGAATAATCACTGGAAGGACTGATGCTGAAACTCCAATACTTTGGCCACCTGATGTGAAGAGCCGACTCATTGGAAAAGACCGCAATGCCGCAAAAGATTGAGGGCAGGAGAAGGGAACGACAGAGGATGAGATGGTTGCATGGCATCACCGTCTCGATGGACTTGAATTTGAGCAAACTTTGGGAGATAGTGGAAGACAGAGGAGCCTGGCCTTCTGCAGTCCATGGGGTTGTAAAGAGTTGCACATGACTTAGCGACTGAACAACAGTGACTTCTTTAGAACTAGGCAGATGTGAGGAAACAGAAGAGGAGGGAGGAGGAACGCTCGTATTTTGTCTTATAGTGCTTTAAGCTGTAATTGTCCTCTGTGAATTTCATAGATGTTTAAAGCTACCTCCTGAGACATGTGAAGTCCTCATCACTGTTTCTCGACTGATCTCTTCTGTACTGACTTCCCTTCACTAGGAGATACATGTATCTTTTACACACTGGACATTTCCTAGTATCAGTTCAGTTCAGTTCAGTTCAGTCACTCAGTCGTGTCCGACTCTGCGTCCTCATGAATCACAGCACGCCAGGCCTCCCTGTCCATCACCATATAGCTTCTCCCAATATTTCTCTTTCTCTCTTTCCCCTCTCCCATTCTCTCTCTCTCACTCTCTCTCCAGGAAACACTCCAAATTGCATGTCATACATCCCCAAACGAGAAATTCAGGCCATCTGAATAGAAAAGCCTTCTCTTAGCTCTAGAGACAAAGTAGTTTTTCAGTCCTTCCTGAACCCTTTTTTCATTTCTTGGGTGGGAGTCTGACTTCACTCTTTCTCAGGCAAGAGTCAGACATCAGTTTCCGCATCTCCAAACAGGCACATCTCAAACTCTTATCAGTGCTTTCCTTCCGGGCCCTCTGCCAAGGATGGGACTAGAATATAGCATATAGAATACAGTTCCCATCCCACTTCTGAAGGGAGCGAGAACCCACAGTTCTGCAGCAGTCCTCTTGCTTCAGCAATCTCCTTTACAAAGTCCTCTCTCTGATGCCTTTTATATTATAGCCCTGATATGGCTGAGGGGTTCGGGAGTCCTGGAGCACAGCCTTGGACTCATTTCCTTCAAATCACTTAGGATGATTTGGCTGACTTATTTTTGGACTTTCAACCGTATCGTCATTTCTTGTCTGGCCTGAAACATCAATCTTAGCATGGTTATACATGCAAAATTCCATACCCTAGAGACAATAGCTGAAAACACCCTTTTATATATTTAAAATATGTATTTCTTAACAAAAATTAGATTATTTTGTAACCTGAATTTTTTTCCAGTTAACAATATGTTCTGAGCATCTTTCCATGTCCATAAGTCTCTACATCAACATTTTAACACGTAAAAGCTATTCCATTGTATGGAAGCTACCATTACTTAATTCTTTCTTGACATAGCTCAGGCTTTTATTCTTCCTATTATTATAAGTGATCCTGTGAAATATACCTTTATTTATATACTTCAATGCATTCAATTATTGAACTAATAGTTAATTGAGTACCTATTAAGGGTACTGTGATTTCCTTGGGATAAATTTCTTGATGTGGAGTAGTACATTTTGACATGTATATTTAAAAATATATGTATTTCCAAATTGCTCTTCAGATGTATGTGTGTTTGTATACGTGTTTGTGTGAGTGAAAGAGAGAGTGTATTTAGTCCCCAGAAAAAGATACTTCTTTTGGGAAGCTTCACTATTGGGGAGAATTAATGTAGTATACAACGCAGGTCACACATGTGTTTATTTAGCTCCTACAGATTATTGAATCTCCCCCCACCTTTTTTTAACTCTAAACTAATTTTAGACTTGCATAAAAAAAGTTACAGAAACATAGAATCTCCTTCTATCCCTCTCCAGTTTTCCTGTTGGTTGCATCACAGTTATCAAGACCAGGAAATTGATATTAGACTATTAGTAACTAAACTGCAGAACTTGCTCAAGTTTTATCAGTTATTTCCCTAAGGTATTTTTTATATTCCAGAAGCTTACCCAAGATTTCCCTTTGTATGCAGTGCTTCCCCAGTGGCTCAGCTGATAAAGAATCTGCCTGCAATGCAGGAGACTTGGGTTCGATCCCTGGGTTGGGAAGATCTCCTGGAGAAGGGAAAGGCTACCCACTCCAGTATTCTGGCCTGGAGAATTCCATGGACTGTGTAGTCCCTGGAGTCCCAAAGAGTTGGACACGACTGAGCAGCTTTGGTCTCCTCCAGTCTGTAACAGTTCTTTAGTTTTCCCCTGTCTTTCACAACGTTGAAACTTTTGAAAAGTACTGATTGGCTATTTTGTAGAATGTTTCTCGTTGGGCTTTGTCTGATGTTTCTAACATTTTGATTGAAGTTTTGCATTTTTGGCAAGAGTGCATCATATCAAGGGGCTCATGATGTTGATGTGTCTTATTACTCGTGATGTTAACCATGATCTCTTTAGAAATACTATTCTCAGGACTTCCCTGGTGGTGCAGTGGCTAAGACTCCATGCTCCTGATGCAGGGGGCCTGGGTTCAATCCTTGGTCAGGGAACTAGATCCCATATGCTGCAACTAAGGCCTGGTGCAGCCAAATAAAGAAATATTAAAAAAAAGAAATACTATTCTAATGCTGCAGAAAGAGAGTGGAAATACTATTTATAGGATGTCAACTATATACTAGGTGCACTGCATTTGTTTTTTTCTGTAAAGTTAGTCTCGTTATCACCATTTCATTGAGTTTCATTAAAAATATGTAGCTCACTCAAAGTCATAAAAGATTTGTCTGCCTCCAGAAGCAGGGTTTTCCCAGCACAGATAAGAATTTCCTCTACTGGGAAACCATTAACAGCAAACCAAGCATGTGTAGGTGTGAGTCACTACCCTTCAAGAATTTGATTCTCAATTTTATTCTCTTCAAGGTAGAAGTGTGTAGAGTCACATTTTGAGACATAGTCCTCTGTTATTGATTAACCAAGTCAAATATTTAATGATCAAAATTTATGGGAAACTCCTCCATCTTACACAATCTCATAGTGCCTTTGATCTTTCCTCACCAAGATTTGTGATGTGATTTTCTTTTTGGTTATTGTAATATAGAAGCCAAAAGACAAGTGCAAAATAATTTTCTAAATTGAAAACTCTGAGATGTTGTTTTTCACTCAGTCCTATGTAGACAATGCTTTCATCAAATTAATTGTCTGAAAGTCAATGATTTATTTCTCTCTTTAGATAATTAAAGAAGAGAACAGGCAAAGCATAGTATCTGCATAACACTTACCATTTTGGGTAATGAATGCCTGCACCCTGTGAATGTTCCTGCTGTACCATTTAAAGCATTAACACTTTGATCTGAACTGATAGGATGGGTGAATGTAAAAGAATAAGCAAGAAGTGGAACCCCTGAAGAAAAGCAAATTGAGATAATGCATGGCAAGTGCTGAGTAGAGTGCCTGATGCACAGTGAACGCTCCATAAATTTTAGCTCTTCTCATTGCTGCTAAAGCTGTCCTAGATGTCACTGACATTTAACCTGGGGAAGGGACTACATGGCTGACTCATCCCATGCTCCATGAGGCAAACTAATAAACTGCTATAAATTTAGAAAGGAAGATGGCTGATCTCTAGCCAGGTTGGTAGCTGTTTATCTTCTCTAAGTGCTCTGGTGCTATTCCATTGCAATATGATCTGAAAGCGCCACTATGAACCCATGTGGGAGCAAGGTTTGGAGCTAAATCAAGGCAGGGTGGCAAGTACTCAGTTAACCTAGTTCAGCCACTTTTGCAGTGACTTCCTTTCAGGCTTCGCATCTGAGAGAGTGGCTTTCACCTAAGTGATCATAGGGCAGGATTTCTCAACCTCAGCATTATTGATCTGTGGTGCCTGGTATTTTGGGTGTTGTGGGGGGCTGTTCACTGTAGGATGTTCAGCAACTTACCTGGCCTTTCCCCACTAGATACCATTAGCATCCCGACCCCAGGTGTGACAACCAACATGTCTCCAGATATTGCCAAGTGAATTCTGGGGGGACAATCACTCCCTTGGAGAAGAACTGCTAAAAACCAACAAGTAATTCCATACTCAAGATAAGTGACCATAAGTTCAAATTGAAAAGTATTGGGGGGATAGGATACAATATTTTTTGAACAATAAGTGCTCTGACAGATATTATCTCAGGTAATTCATGTCATTTTCACAATAGTCCTAGTGTTTATCCCTTATGCACAGATGGGAAAGCTCATAGGAATCAAGTGATTTGCCCAATCACCCATTATAACTATTCTGACAACAAACCCCATGCTCCATTGTATGATGCCTTCATGATTCTCAGTTCAAACAGAGAAGGCTCAGCCTCGACCTACAGTTTTCTGTGACCAAGAAGGGGAGAATTCCATTTATCAAGTACAAATGGTGATGAAGCTGCTGTCTCGGCCCATAAAATCCATTTCTTGAGGCTGGGACTGGGACTATTTGGGTTTGCCAATAGGGGGCACTAGAGGAAGGTTTGTGGGTCACAGGAGGGGAGAGGGAGTGCCTTCCTCCTATAAGCTAGCTATTCCTGATCCAGCTGATCCAGTGACTGCCACTGCTGAGCACCCAAACTACTAACAGCAGAAACCAACGCGAGGTCTCAGATATGGCAACACTCTTCCAGGGGACCAGACAGCCACCTGATGGCAGGTTAATTATGCTGGATCCCCTCCGTCACCCACAGAGTAGTGTGCTCTCTTCACTTGAGCAGACATGTTTTCTGGATACTGATTTGCCTTCCCTGCTGCTAATACCTCTGCCAGCACCACCATCTGCACAGGCAGAGGGTTTTATTCACCATTGTGATGTCCCACAAAATCATTGCTTCTGACCAAAGAGCTCAGTTCAGAGGGGGAAAAATGTGGTAATGAGTGCATGGCCATGTAATTCACTGATCTTACCACATACCATATCACCCAGAAGCAACTGGTCTAACAGAAGGAAGTAAAACCCAACTAAAGATTTAGTTGTGACCAGCTGGGAGATAAAAACAGAAGTTGGGGGCTATCTCATAGGAGGTGCAATTTGCTTCGAATCAGCAACCAGCATCCATGTGTGACTCCCATAGGCAGAAATCAAGGGCCCAGGAATCAAGATGTGGAAATGGGAGTGGCTCCTCTCATCATTACACTGGATATCCTACTCATAGAATGTCTGATTTTAAACTCATTACTTGGGTTCTGCTGGTTTTGAGGACTTAATTCCAAGCACAGGTCACAATCACAATTTTACTGATTTGGAAGTTGAAACTGGCACTGCTATTTTGGACTTCTAATGACCCTTAATCAAAGAAGGGTAAAGATCTGTCCTGGTTGAGATGAATGATCCAGGTTACCTAGGGGAGACTGGCCTGCTGCCGCTCAGCAGGGTCAGAGTAGATTACATCTGGAATCTGAAGAACTATCTGGGGATCCTTCTGTTGCTTTCTTTGTCCAACAGTAAGTTAATGGTAACAGTACTCTCAGTTCAGTTCAGTTCAGTTGCTCAGTCATGTCCGACTCTTTGAGACCCCATGAATCCCAGCATGCCAGGCCTCCGTGTCCATCACCAACTCCCGGAGTTCACTCAAACTTATGTCCATTGAGTCGGTGATGCCATCTGGCCATCTCATCCTCTGTTGTCCCCTTTTCCTCCTGTCCCCAATCCCTCCCAGCATCAGAGTCTTTTCCAATGAGTCAACTCAGTTCTAACTGTTGCTTCCTGACCTGCATACAGGTTTCTCAAGAGGCAGGTCAGGTAGTCTGGTATTTCCATCTCTTTAATTTTCTGCAGTATATTGTGATCCACACAGTCAAAGGCTTTGGCATAGTCAATAAAGCAGAAATAGATTTTTTTTGGAACTCTTGCTTTTTCCATGATCCAGCGGATGTTGGCAATCTGATCCCTGGTTCCTCTGCCTTTTCTAAAACCAGTTTGAATATCTGGAAGTTCACGTTTCACGTATTGTTGAAGCCTGGCTTGGAGAATTTTGAGCATTACTTTACTAGCATGTGAAATGAGTGCAATCATGCGGTAGTTTGAGCATTCTTTGGCATTGCCTTTCATAGGGATTGGAATGAAAACTGAACTTTTCCAGTCCTGTGGCCACTGCTGAAGTTTCCAAATTTGCTGGCATATTGAGTGCAGCACTTTCACAGCATCCTGAGTTCACGGTTCACGTATTGCTGAAGCCTGGCTTGGAGAATTTTGAGCATTACTTTACTAGCATGCGAGATGAGTGCAATTGTGCAGTAGTTTGAGCATTCTTTGGTATTGCCTTTCTTTGGGGTTGGAATGAAAACTGACCTTTTCCAGTCCTGTGGCCACTGCTGAGTTTTCCAAATTTGCTGGCAGATTGAGTGCAGCACTTTCACAGCATCATCTTTCAGGATTGGAAATAGCTCCACTGGAATTCCATCACCTCCACTAGCTTTTTTCGTAGTGATGCTTTCTAAGGCCCACTTGACTTCACATTCCAGAATGTCTGGCTCTAGATAAGTGATCACACCATCGTGATTATCTGGCTCATGAACATCTTTTTTGTACAGTTCTTCTCTGTATTCTTGCCATCTCTTCTTCATATCTTCTGCTTCTGTTAGGTCCCTAGCATTTCTGTCCTTTATCGAGCCCATCTTTGCATGAAATGTTCCCTTGGTATCTCTAATTTTCTTGAAGAGATCTCTAGTCTTTCCCATTCTGTTGTTCTCCTCTATTTCTTTGCACTGATCACTGAAGAAGGCTTTCTTATCTCTCCTTGCTATTCTTTGGAACTCTGCATTCAAATGGGTATATCTTTCCTTTCCTCCTTTGTTTTTCGCTTCTCTTCTTTTCACAGCTATTTGTAAGGACTCCCCAGCCAGCCATTTTGCTTTTTTGCATTTCTTGTTCTTTGGGATGGTCTTGCTCCCTGTCTTCTGTACACTGTCACAAACCTTCGTCCATAGTTCTTCAGGCACTCTGTCTATCAGATCTAGTCCCTTAAATCTATTTCTCATTTCCACTGTATAATCATTAGGGATTTGATTTAGGTCATACCTGAATGGTCTGGTGGTTTTCCCTACTTTCTTCAATTTCAGTCTGAATTTGGTAATAAGGAGTTCGTGATCTGTGCCACAGTCAGCTCCCAGTCTTGTTTTTGTTGACTATATAGAGCTTCTCCATCTTTGGCTACAAAGAATGTAATCAGGCTGATTTCAGTTTGACCATCTGGTGATGTCCATGTGTAGAGTCTTCTCTTGTATTGTTGGAAGAGAGTGTTTGCTATGACCAGTGTGTTCTCTTGGCAAAACTCTATTAGCCTTTGCCCTGCATCATTCTGTATTCCAAGGCCAAATTTGCCTGTTACGCCAGGTATTTCTTGACTTCCTAGTTTTGCATCCCAGTCCCCTATGATGAAAAGGACATCTTTTTTGGGTGTTAGTTCTAGAAGGTCTTGTAGGTCTTTATAGAACTGTTCAACTTCAGCTTCTTCAGCATTACTGGTCAGGGCATAGACTTACTGTGGTATTGAATGGTTTACCTTGGAAGTGAACAGAGAACATTCTGTCGTTTTTGCAATTGCATCCAAGTACTGCATTTTGGACTGTTTTGTTGATCTTGTGGGCTACTCCATTTCTTTTAAGGGATTCTTGCCCACAGTAGTAGATATAATGGTCATCTGAGTTAAATTCACCCCTTCCAGTCCATTTTAGTTTGCTGATTCCTAGAATGTCGATGTTCACTCTTGCCATCTCCTGTTTGACCACTTCCAATTTGCCTTGATTCATAGACCTGACATTCCAGGTTCCTATGCAATATTGTTCTTTACAGCATTGGACTTTACTTCCATCACCAGTCACATCCACAACTGGGTGTTGTTTTCGCTTTGGCTTTGTCTCTTTATTCTTTCTGGAGTTATTTCTCCACTGATCTCCAGTAGCATATTAGGCCTACCAACCTGGGAGTTCATCTTTCAGTGTCCTATCTTTTTGCCTTTTCATACTGTTCATGCGGTTCTCAAGGCAGGAGTACTGAAGTGGTTTGCCATTGCCTTCTCCAGTGGACCACATTTTGTCAGAACTCTCCACCATGACCCGTCCATCTTGGGTGGCTCTACACAGCATGGCTCATAGTTTCATTGAGTTAGACACGGCTGTGGTCCATGTGATTAGATTGGTTAGTTTTCTGTGTATCTTACTAGGCAGAATAATAGATTTAATCATTTGGTTGCATGAAACTGAAGAGTGTGCATGGATCCTCAGGTGCCACAGGTCTGTGTTCTGTCAGTTGTTAGGCCAATGATAACTCCAATCTGGCCTTCTAATAGACTCTGCTTTGGGACTGGAGTTCATCAAACTACATCTCTTCTTTGCCAGTGGGCTTCCTGTGAAGTTCACATGGTAGGGGGGTCCATATGGAGAGTACAAAGCTGGGGAAGAACAGCTGGGGGCTGTTCTTTCTGTAAGTGTCATCCCAGCTGCAGTAGACCTTTTTCCCTGCAGTGCACTTGGTTCCAACCTCCATCTTCCATTCAAAAGCCAGCTTTATCATATGACCTCAGAGGTACCAAAAGCAGTCAGATTGGGCCCCTCATCAGAGATCTGAGCCCTAGATCCACAGAGCCTCTCTTCCAAGCTTCTTTTTTTAAATAGGTTTATTGAGATATAACTTATGTACTATTAAATCACCCATCTAAAGTGTACAGTTCAGTGATTTTTAGTGTATTCATGGAATTGTGCAACCATCAAAGCAGTCTAATTTTAGAACATTTTCACAATCCCCAAAAGAAACCCAGTACCCTTTAGGAGTCACTTTCCACCTCTCCTCCAGTCCTAAGCCATCCATTAATCTGCCTTATTATCTCTAAGGATTTGTCTACTTGGACATTTCATATAAATGAAATCATGTAACTTATGGCCTTTTGTGACTGGCTTCTTTCACTTAGCATATTTTTTTTAAATGTATTCATGTTGTAGCATGTATTTCATTCCTTGTGGCTGAATAGTATTCCATTTATGGATATATCACATTTAATTTAGCCATTTATCAGTTGATAGACATTTGGGTTATTTCTACTTTTTTGACTGTTATGAATGCTTCTATTATGAACATTTGTGTACAGGTTTTATGTAGACCTACGTTTCCATTTCTCTTAAATATATACCTAAAAGTGGAATTGCTAGGTTGTATGATATTTTCCAAGCTTCTTAATTCTGATAATCTCTGCCTCATTATTTTATTCCCACAGTCTCGGGAGTAGCAGCTCATTCCTGCAGTTAAAATCACTAGATTACCTTGATGTTCCCTTTTTGATCTTTCTAACCTCCAATGACTGTGTGATCATTTACCTGCATTAAATTTCTTCAGTTGAAGTACCTAGTATGATTTCTGTTTTCTGACTAGACCCTTGAGAATACAGTCATATGAAGCTTTATAATCAGTTCATCCTTCTTCCTTACAGAGTAAGGAATAGAAGTCTGTTTTACTTCAGCAGGTCACATAGAAATAATTCTCACAAAATGAAGACTGTTAAACATCAGCATATATCTTGTAAGTCAGAAATGTATTTTAATTGGAATCTACTGAATGAGTGGCCTCCCTGAGATAATATTTTAAGCATCTGTCTGAAATAGTTTAAGGATAGTACCACTTAAATGCTAGAGGAAAATCCATTCCTTCATTTCTTCCTTCCTTCACTCATTCATTCATTTAGTAATTATGTATTTATCACTCCATTTGTGCTATGTACTATTCTAGGTGCTGTTGGTATAATAGTGAATAAAATAGACAAAAATCTTAATAATCAGAATTTATGTTTTAGTGAAAGTGATGGTAAACACGTATAAATGTGTCAGATGGTGATTAGTGATATGGAGAAATTTAAAGAATGGAAGGAAGTAAGAAGGGCTGGATTAGGGGTACATTTTTCAAAAAGATTGATCAGAAAAGATTTCACTATAAAAGTAACATTTCAAAAAACTCCTGGTGGAGATGAAGGAGAAAGCATGTGGATATCTGGGGGGAAAGAGTATTCCAGGCAGAGCTAACAGCAAGGCTTCACTCTCAAGGCCTTGAGTTGGAAGGATGCCTAATTTGTTCAAGAAATAGGAAGTAGGCCAATCTGGCTGGACTTGAAATCAGAGGGAGAACTGCAGGAGAGACTGTTAGAGAGACAGTGAAGGGTCAGTCCTATAGGGCTTTGTATGTCATTATAAGGACTTTGGCTTTATTATGAGTGTGATAGGAAGCCAGTGGAAGGATTTTAACAGGGAAGTGATATGATTTGACTTACATTTTAAGAGACAACTCTAACTTCTGTGTTGAGAATCGATTATGGTAGTGCACTGAAAGGCAATAATCTGAACAGAAATATAGTGGAAAACTGTGGGGGAATAAATCATTAGATTCTGTATTCATTGGCAAGAGTGCAACTTGTTCCCCTATAGATGTTCAGGGAGGGTCTTCTCCATATAGTCAGTCTGGGTATGTGCAAGCTGAGAAAGAAGCCAAAGATGGCCCCCAGAATTTTAGCCTGAGCGACAGGAAGAAAGCACTGTGTATTACTGAAACAAGAAAGACTATATAGGAGTAGGTTTTCAGGAGAAATCGTGAATTCAGTTTTGCTTATGCTAAGTTTGATATATCTGTTAGACATCCAGATGGAGATGTCAAGGAGTCTGCTGGATATACAAATCTGAAGATCACGGGGAGACTCAAAACAGGAGATGGGAATTTGGAGATTATTGATATAAATGTAATATTTATAGCCATGACAATAATTTAGAAGATCCAGTGAGGATTTTATGTAGGAAAAAAAGAATAGATTCAAGGACTGAGGCCTGCAGCAGCCTGATTCGGAGTTCAAGGAGATGCGAAGAAACCAGTAGAAAGACTGAGAATGAATGGCTGTTGAAATGGAAGAAGATCAGAAGTATGAGCTGTCAAGAAGCCAGGTGAAAAAGCTTTCAAAGACAAAGGTGTGATTAATATTATGGTAATTACTATGTTAGGGCCCCATGACACTATGGACATATAGAAACATGCTTAGTCGCTCAGTTGTATCTGACACTTTGTGACCCCATGGACTGTAGCCCGCCAGGCTCCACTGTCCTTGGGGATTCTCTAGGCAAGAATACTGGAATGGGTTGCCATGCCCTCCTCCAGGGCATCTTCCCGACCCAGGGATAGAACTCAGGTCTCCCACACTGCAGGTGAATTCTTTACTGTCTGAGCCATCAGGGAAGTCTGAGAATACTGAGGTGCGTAGCCTATCTCTTCTCCAGGGGAACATCACAAGCCAGGAATCAAACCAGGGTCTCCTGCATTGCAGGCAGATTCTTTACCAGCTGAGCTACCAGGGAAGCCCATAGAAACATAAGTGGAGCCATTAGATCTTGTTCTGTGTTAATTTGTGTTTACAAGAATTTGTTACATGTATGTGTGACATGGTGCTCAGTCACTCAGTCATGTCCAACTCTTTGTAGCCTCATGGACTGTAGCCTGCCAGGCTCCTCTGTCTATGGCATATTTTAGGCAAGAATACTGGAGTGAGTTGCCATTTCCTCCTCCAGGGGATCTTCCTGACTCAAGGATCGAACCCACGTCTCTTACATCTCCTGCACTGGCCGTGGATTCTTTACCACCAGCGCCACCTGGGAAGCCTATATGGCATAAAATAGGTCAATTTCTCATTTCCTGTGTATATATTATAAATATAATAAATTTCTATGGTCATAGGAATATTTCATAGATCATTATTATTATCATGTTATGATAAAGATTTTGGTCATTTGTTTTCCACAAGCGGTTGTACATCAAATTTTGTGTTTTCTGAATTGCATGTTTTTAAAATTATTATTTTATTTTTTATTTTTATTTTACACTGGAGTATAGTTGATTTACAATGTTGTATTAGTTTCAGGCGTTAGTTTCTGCTGAATCACAGCAGAGTGATTCAGTTATGCATACACATATATCTCTTCTTTTTCAGATTCTTTTCTCATATAGGTTATTACAGAGTATGGCATAGAGTTCCCTGAGCTATGCAGTAGGTCCTTGTTGATTATCTGTTTTATATACAGTAGTGTGTATATGTTAATCCCAACCTCCTAATTTATCCCTCTCTCCACACCTTTCCCCTTTGGTAAACATGTTTGTTTGCTAAGTCTGTGAGTTTGTTTCTTCTCAATTGTATCTTAAAGAAAATTATAAGGAAAAAAATAGAAATGAGATATATTAGTTGGCTAAGCTATTCTTTGGTAACCGAAACAGTCAATGGCTTAACCAAGGCCTATTTCACCCTCATTAAAAAGCCCACATGGATGGTCAGGGAGGCTTTTCTCTTCATTTCATTAAGGGATACATGGTGGGAGACTTGTAGCTGCATCATCTTGGGCACCTGATTTCCAAGCTCTCAGGAGCAGGAGAAGAGAAGACTGAGTAATAATTGGGTGGATGTTTTTAAGGACTTAATTTGAGAATGACTTATTTAGCTTCCACCAACATCTCAATGGACAGAAATGTGTTCTCAGCTATGAAGAAGCCAGGAAAATGAGTCTCCCTGTCTGTCCAAAAAGAGGAAAATAAAACAGTTTGGTGAACAGATCGTTTTGTCTCTGCTTCAGTGGTGGAGAATAAGGAAAAGAAAGATGTCAATAAAATAAGTTTCTTTATAAGATTTTTGATGGCTTTGATTTAGAATTGAGCCTTGTTTATTTCTTTCCAGTGAATTCTCTTTCTTCTTTCTAAAGAATTTGAGGAAAACTTTTACTTTCTTTTTAAAACGGTGTGACTTGAAAAGACTTAAGAAGAATTCTAACTTCATTGATACATACCTGAGTTCTTTGAGCAAAAGTATTTTTCTGTGCAAAATATATAGACATATAAATTATCTGTGGTTTTCATATCTTGGGATACAGTCCAGAAACCTGTGACATAATGAGATAGGCTGAGAAAGGTGGATGCCTAGAATGAGATCTGTCTTTGGGGTGCAAAAGGGCTGGGAGGTAGAATGCAAAAGCCTGTGTGTGGTGATAACAGGCAGAGTAATAGGTGCCACCCAGTCAAGCATGTAGTACTTGGGTATTTTAGCAGGCAGTACAAGCAGAGATTCCACAAAGAGCCCAAACTCAAACTATAGTCACAGGACTTCCCTGGTGGTCCAGTGATTAAAAATCCATCTGCCAGTGCAGGAGCCATGGGTTCGATCCCTGCTCCTGGAAGATCCCACGTGCCTTGGGGTAAGTAAGCCCGTGTGCCACAACTACTGACGCCCACGTGCCCTAAAGCCCGTGTTCTGCAACAATAGAAGCCATTGCAATGAGAAACCTACACACCACAAGGAAGAGTCGCCCCCACTTGGCACAACTGGGCAAAGCCTGTGTGTCGCAACAAAGACCCAGCACAGCCATAAATGAATAAATAAATAAAAATTGTAGGCACAGAGAATAAAGATCAACAAGCAAGTCAACACCCTTGGCTACAAGACCATGCTTAGACAGCAATCTGGTCTTTAGAAAAGGCCAAGTCCCAGTCCTACAAAAACCTTTGAAGTAGGGAAAACAGCAAATGGGCTTGAATTAGAAAGCCAGGTTTCCTGCATAGGACATAGAGGAAAAGTTCTCAGTATCGACTGCACATTAGAATCACCTGGAGGAAATTACCAGGGCACCCTTCTAGACCAGATACATCATCTAGAGGTGGGACATAGTCAACAGTGATGGTTCAAGCTCTCTGGGTGTTTCCAGTGTCAAATTAAGGCTGGGAATAGATGATTAGTGGGTAAGTTGTACATCTTTTATCTTTGTGACTAAAGTCAGGACTGAGTTAGGGATTGGAGGACTAGAAAACCCACAGGAGACTTTTTTAAATGTCTGTAGATACTAGCAGCCCTAACTAGCTGTGCAGATGTACGTGTGTGTAAAATATACAGTATTCACTGAAACTGGCATCTGATTTGGCAGCTGTTCTGTGGTCTGATAGTGCTTCCAAAATCATTGTAATGAGGAAAAAAAAAATTAAGAAGTTACAATGGTTTCTTTCCACTTTTGACTTAAATTTTCAAATCTCAAAACTGTTAAAAATACTTTAAAATTGTGTTATTCAAAAGGGGGGGATAAATAGCTGACTGTTTCTAAAAGAGGGGAGCTGGTTGGTAATTAAGACATTCAATGTAAGGTAATAGGGAAGCCCTGGACTGTAAAGCTTTGGCAGTGCTGATTTCCCACTAATGATATCCAAGTATGAACCTCACTGCAGTCACAGCTGCTGTTCCTCATTATACCCAAGACACGGGTCTTGGTGCCTGGAGCAATCAAATAAGACAAAAGGAAACAATATTACTGTCTTAAGTATTTATATCTTTTCTTCTTTTGCCTTCTCATAACACTAGGGATACCATAAGCACATTGCCATGGAAACTCTAGCACCAGCCGAAACACTGCTGTGTTTTTGATGACTCTATGTGTGAGATTGTAAATAAAAATAGTAAGAATTTTACAAGTGTGGCCTTAAACAATGAAATGGCCATTGGGTCTTGCCCTGACTTCAGGGTGTCATATAACTTGCTTTTACTAGTATACTGAAAGAAATTAATCTATGTACAGAAACAAAGGCTATTATACCCATGACAAATTATCGATGGTAGCCTTATAGTAGTAGTCAATCTGAATTGAATGACAGTTAAGATGATTAAGAAGGATGGTAATTCCTTCTTTCCTTTCTTCATTCACTTGTTTATTTATTCCTTCAACAAATATTTCTTTGACCGTCACTACATGCCAGACGTATACTAGACGCTGGACACACAAAGATGAATAAAACACCAGTTTCTTGTTATAAATCATGTTACTCCAAACCAACAAATGCATAAGGGTCTGATTTGTATATGTACACTTGCTTCTTGCTCTTAAAAAATTAATACATGAAAATCTGAACTTATGAAAGATAGTTGAGGAAATTATGTTTCCGGTTTCCAAAAAACTTTTATGAAATAATTCACCTCTGCTGCTGCTGCTGCTACTCCTAAGTCACTTCAGTCATGTCCGACTCTGTGCAACCCCATAGACGGCAGCCCACCAGGCTCCCCTGACCCTGGGATTCTCCAGGGAAGAACACTGGAGTGGGTTGCCATTTCCTTCTCCAATGCATAAAAGTGAAAAGTGAAAGTGAAGTCGCTCAGTCGTGTCCGACTCTTAGTGACCCCATGGACTGCAGCCTACCAGGCTCCTCCATCCATGGGATTTTCCAGGCAAGAGTACTGGAGTGGGGTGCCATTGCCTTCTCTGGAATTTGCCTCTGGGTTCTTTCAAATAGTAAATCCCCTTAGGGCATTTAAGAGTTATTGATAATTGATCACTTGATTAAGGGATTATCTAGAGGGATTATCCAGAGGCTAAAACAGTACAGAGTCCTTGACTCTGGTTGCACATTCAAATCAGTTAAGGAGCTTTTAAAACATGGTAATGCTCAGGCCCCACTTCAAATCGATGAAATAACAATGAAAGTTACAACTGGGCATCAGCATTTGAAAGCTTTCTGGGATTAATCTAAATGTGCATCCAGGGTTGAGAATCTAAAGCAAGAGTGGGCTAATTCTTACAAGCCATTTGTTTTTGTTAATAAAGTTTTATTGGAGCACAGCCATTTCCATATATATCGTCTATGGCTACTTTCACACAACAAAAAGTTGTGAACTGCAGCAGCTGTGTAGTTGAGTAGTGTGACAGAGGCCCTGTGGCCCACAGAAATAAAAATATTTACTATTTGACTCTACAGAAAAAGTTTAGCGACCCCTGGTCTGAAGAAAACAGAGACATGGAACTCAATATGTCCAGCAATCAATGGTTTGCAGGGTTTTTTTTTTCCCCAGGAATAATAGACAAAGCAGCTATTGAAATTATCCTGACAGTGAAAAAAAAAAATGTACTCCACTTAATAAAATTTTATTGACATGCAACTTTTTAGAAGCCCTTTCTTAAAGGGGGCACCATTTTTAAGCCCTTGACTCTCAGCTTTAACCCCACCACTGTAATGCTGTAGCTGGCATTCAGCAAACCACACCTCAAGTTTGCCAGCGACTCTGCATTATGCTCTGCCAACATGTGGCGCTGGAGGGACATTTCAAGCCTGGAGGAGGAAGAACGACGGATTTGCTCCTTCCTGTCTGTTTTTTTTTTTTTTTCTTTCAGCCTAATCCTAGCAATGCTTCTTTATCCTAGCCTTGGCAGTTCATTCCACTAGCAATGGTTGATTCCACTTTGCAATTTTGCTGACAGTCTCAGAACTGGCCTCACAGTATACCCCTGGAGATATCATCCCTCACAGGCAAAGCCCTTTTCTTAAGAGTTCTAGGTCCCAGCCTCATGCACCCCTGCTGTGAGCTCAAAAGACACCAACAGCAGCCAAGCATTGCTGTCTCCCCAGAGACCTGAGTCCCACTTCCTGTGGGCCCCCTCCTTTAAGCTTCTAAGGTTTAATAGCGGCAACCTCTTATCTTTCTTCTCCTTCTCTTTTCTTTTTTTCACAGAGCCATAGAGGTGATGGTACTTTGTATAGCTGCTGCCTCCATGATATATTTCCTTTTTGCCTTTTAAATTTTCTGATGCCTGAGAATATTATTTATATTAAATTCTTTCTGTTACTATTACTAGTATGGTTTCTATCTCCTGTGTGTGAAAGAGTTATTGCTTACTATGGCAATCATAAATCATCATTGTACCCTATATTTCTATAAAGATGGATGGATTCAAACTGTTGTGTGGGAAATGGAATGCTAAATTTGAAGATATTATGCTCTTTCTAATATTATCTACCTGCATATTCATTAATAATATCTTATTTATGCACTGCATAAAAGAATGGGCCTTGTCACTGTAATATGGATCGTGACTTCTGAGGAAATACCTCTTTTATTTTTGTTGGGAATTAATGAACAAGAATTTGCTTCATGTTTACAATAGTATATGCTACAAAGATGCAATCTGGTGACTCTAGAGCACATCCCACCCCAGCCTGGTCATCCCTAAAGGATAAGGGTCAGGCAGAACATGGCTAAATCAGGTAACTTCTATCCATTCACTGAACCAAAAATGTAATAGGTCATTCCATCTTTGTAAATAAGCTGAAAAACTAGACTTTGTTAAGATGACATTAGAGCCAAGAAAGGGACAAATGAACTAGAAACAAGCACAACAGTGGCTTCTGTTTGGTCCATGATTTGTTCTGGAACATTCACCTTCTAAGATGACTTGTATCGACTAGCTTATTTAATTTCTTAGTCTTCTTTTCAAGAATGGCTACTTTACTACCATTGAATGAGTACAAAGTAAAAAAGAAGGGACAGTTACATATTGGTAGAAAAGAGGGTCAGCAAATGACAGTCCACAGGCCAAATCTGGCTTGCCACTTTTTTTGTAAATAGTTTTCTTGGAATACAGCCAAGCCCATTTGCTTACATATTCTCTGTGGCCACTTTCACTAAAATAGTAAAACTGAGTAGCTTCATGACCCACAAAGCCAGAATTATCGACTCTGGTCTTTTAAAGAAAATTGCTGACCCCTAAGAGAGATGAGTAGGCATCTGTCACTACAGTGGCATGTGCAGGTGATTAGGGTGTCAGCCACAGGGCCCAGGGGGCACTCTGATTCTCCAACTTTCCTTGGCAACCATGTACTCAAATTTGAATGCCTCATAGACTCTTGAGAGTCCCTTGGACTGCAAGGAGATCCAACCAGTCCATTCTGAAGGAGATCAACTCTGGGATTTCTTTGGAAGGAATGATGCTAAAGCTGAAACTCCAGTACTTTGGCCACCTCATGAGAAGAATTGACTCATTGGAAAAGACTCTGATGCTGGGAGGGATTGGGGGCAGGAGGAGAAGGGGACGACCGAGGATGAGATGGCTGGATGGCATCACGGACTCGATGGATGTGAGTCTGAGTGAACTCCGAGAGATGGTAATGAACAGGGAGGCCTGGCGTGCTGCGATTCATGGGGTCACAAAGAGTCAGACACGACTGAGCGACTGAACTGAACTGAGCCCTTCTGCACCTATCACTCCCCTACTTAGCATCTAAGATCCTATAACTTTTCTGTGTCAGTTCAAACTTCCCTGATTGTGTCTGGTGTCATGCCTGTCCCCTCTACTATCCACTTGTCTCCAGAGGAATTCGTAGGAGCTTTTATAAATTGCGAGGAGTATTATTCATCCATCTCTTAAAATACACTTGGTGAGGGCCTTGCACAGAGCAACTAATTAGTAATTATGGTTTCATTGATCTACACTATCCAGAGGGACCCATAAGGCTGTCTCAGGCATCAATGCATTTGTTTCCTTTAGGAAAAAGTACTTGAGTTGTCATCACCTGCTATTGTGTACATCTTATATGTAAGGAACTGTTTTCAAGTCATCATCACCAAAGTAGATCTGGTAAGTATTACAATAGATAGAATGTAAAAATAAAGAATAGGGAAGAAGGTCATTCATTTTTGTAATCCTCATATTTCTACATAATTCCTGCTTATATTAAGCACAAAGGTTTATGTGCTAAAATAAATAAACTGGATTGATAGATGATTGCTTGATAGAAAAAAATTCAAGGTTCTAAAACAGCCTAAAGACTGTTTTCTTCTCCTAAATGATTTCTGTTTTATTAAGAATTTTCTCCTTAATAACACAATATAATCTATTTTAAGTGCAATTATTTCAGATACCATTC
>SJYT01059949.1:184777-209510 GCA_006410635.1 Cephalophus harveyi | reverse complement strand
CTCTAGGAGTTTTATAGTTTCTGGTCTTACATTTATATCTTTAATCCATTTTGAGTTTATTTTTGTGTATGGTGTTAGATAGTGTTCTAGTTTCATTCTTTTACAAATGATTGACCAGTTTTCCCAGCACCACTTGTTAAAGAGATTGTCTTTCCTCCATTGTGTATTCTTGCCTCCTTTGTCAAAGATAAGGTGTTCATAGGTGCGTGGATTTATCTCTGGGCTTTCTATTTGTTCCATTGATCTATATTTCTGTCTGTGCCAGTACCGTACTGTCTTGATTACGGTAGGTTTGATGTATCATCTGAAGTCAGGCAGGTTGATTCCAGAAGTTCCATTCTTCTTTCTTCTTTCAAAGATTGCTTTGGCTATTGTACTTCCATACAAATTATGAAATTATTTGTTCTAGTTCTGTGAAAAATACCATTGGTAGCTTGATAGGGAACTGAACTGAAGCAAAAATGGGTATTGAAGATTAGATTCTTAAAGCTGCAAAATTGATAACAAATACCAAAAAGCAAAGATTAAAAGTCTAGGGTAGAGGTTAGAATCTGAAAAACACAATATTAAAAATACAAAACAAAATCAATCACAAAAATTATTTAAAATGTATATATGAAATTTGCTGTAAAATAGGGTCTTTTTTTGGAAAGTAATAGTAGGTTATAAAAATGAAAATTAAAGGAGTAATAAAGAACTTAAAGTTTTTAAAAATTTCATTTAAAAATGATAATAGCAAAAATATATCTAGGAATTTCTCTGGAGTTTTTGAGGGCAGTGTGGGGTCAGTTCAGTTTCAGATAGTTCCTTGTTCCAGCTTATACTTCTTCTCAAGATCTATAGGCCCCTTCCAGTGCTTCAGTTCAGTACAGTTCAGTTCAGTCACTCAGTCGTGTCCGACTCTTTGCGACCCCGTGAATCGCAGCACGCCAGGCCTCCCTGTCCATCACCAATTCCTGGAGTTCACTCAGACTCACATCCATTGAGTCAGTGATGCCATTCAGCCATCTCATCTTCTGTCATCCCCTTCTCCTCCTGCCCCCAATCCCTCCCAGCATCGAGTCTTTCCAATGAGTCGACTCTGTGCATGAGGTGGCCAAAGTACTGGAGTTTCAGCTTTAGCATCATTCCTTCCAAAGAAATCCCAGGGCTGATCTCCTTCAGAATGGACTGGTTGGATCTCCTTGCAGTCCAAGGGACTCTCAAGAGTCTTCTCCAACACCACAGTTCAAAAGCATAGTCAATGCTAACTACAGGGTTTTAATCTGTTGCACCTGTCACTTCCAGAGTGGTTCCCTCTTCTTTGTTTATTTTGACTTTCTGTTTGCAAGTCTCTTCAGTGTCAAATTTCTACCCTGATACAAGGGGGTGAAGGTAGTCGTTTATTTAGACTCATTTGTTCAGTTATGCTGTGGGGAGGGAGGAACACTGCAAACAAATATCACTGGCATGTTTGGGGAGTGCTCACAGTGTATGGACCACACTGGTTTTGCACCAGCTCATGGCGTGTGTGCTTTCCTGATCTACACCGCTAAGGCTCCAGGTTGCTCTGCAGGTGAACTGTCCAAAGTGGGCCCTGAATTTCATGCACTTCCCAGATCTAAGCTGCTCAGGTTCAGGTTCTCAGTTCAGTTCAGTTCAGTTGCTCAGTCGTGTCCGACTTTTTGCGACCCCATGAATTGCAGCACACCAGGCCTCCCTGTTCATCACCATCTCTCGGAGTTCACTCAGACTCACATCCATTGAGTCAGTGATGCCATCCAGCCATCTCATCCTCGGTTGTCCCCTTCTTCTCCTGCCCCCAATCCCTCCCAGCATCAGAGTCTTTTCCAATGAGTCAACTCTTCACATGAGGTGGCCAAAGTACTGGAGTTTCAGCTTTAGCATCATTCCTTCCAAAGAAATCCCAGGGTTGATCTCCTTCAGAATGGACTGGTTGGATCTCCTTGCAGTCCAAGGGACTCTCAAGAGTCTTCTCCAACACCACACTTCAAAAGCATCAATTCTTCGGCGATCAGCCTTCTTCACAGTCCAACTCTCACATCCATACATGACCACAGGAAAAACCATAGCCTTGACTAGACGGACCTTAGTCGGCAAAGTAATGTCTCTGCTTTTGAAAATGCTATCTAGGTTGGACATAACTTTTCTTCCAAGGAGTAAGCGTCTTCTAATTTCATGGCTGCAGTCACCATCAGCAGTGATTTTGGAGCCCAAAAAAATAAAGTCTGGCACTGTTTCCACTGTTTCCCCATCTATTTCCCATGAAGTGATGGGACCAGATGCCATGATCTTCGTTTTCTGAATGTTGAGCTTTAAGCCAACTTTTTCACTCTCCTCTTTCACTTTCATCAAGAGGCCTTTTAGCTCCTCTTCACTTTCTGCCATAAGGGTGGTGTCATCTGCATATCTGAGGTTATTGATATTTCTCCCAGCAATCTTGATTCCAGCTTGTGTTTCTTCCAGTCCAGCGTTTCTCATGATGTACTCTGCATATAAGTTAAATAAGCAGGGTGACAATATACAGCCTTGACGCACTCCTTTTCCTATTTGGAACCAGTCTGTTGTTCCATGTCCAGTCCTAACTGTTGCTTCCTGACCTGCATACAGATTTCTCAAGAGGCAGGTTAGGTGGTCTGGTATTCCCATCTCTTTCAGAATTTTCCACAGTTTATTGTGATCCACACAGTCAAAGGCTTTGGCATAGTCGATAAAGCAGAAGTAGATGTTTTTCTGGAACTCTCTTGCTTTTTCCATGATCCAGCGGATGTTGGCAATTTGATCTCTGGTTCCTCTGCCTTTTCTAAAGCCAGCTTGAACATCAGGGAGTTCACGGTTCACGTATTGCTGAAGCCTGGCTTGGAGGATTTTGAGCATTACTTTACTAGCATGTGAGATGAGTGCAATTGTGCGGTAATTGGAGCATTCTTTTGCATTGCCTTTCTTTGGAATTGGAATGAAAACTGACCTTTTCCAGTCCTGTGGCCACTGCTGAGTTTTCCAAATTTGCTGGCAGATTGAGTGCAGCACTTTCACAGCATCATCTTTCAGGATTTGAAACAGCTCAACTGGAATTCCATCACCTCCACTAGCTTTGTTCGTAGTGATGCTTTCTAAGGCCCACTTGACTTCACATTCCAAGATGTCTGGCTCTAGATTAGTGATCACATCATCATGATTATCTGGGTCGTGAAGATCTTTTTTGTACAGTTCTTCTGTGTATTCTTGCCACCTCTTCTTAATATCTTCTGCTTCTGTTAGGTCCATACCATTTCTGTCCTTTATCGAGCCCATCCTTGCATGAAATGTTCCCTTGGTATCTCTAATTTTCTTGAAGAGATCTCTAGTCTTTCCCATTCTGTTCTTTTCCTCTATTTCTTTGCATTGATCGCTGAAGAAGGCTTTCTTATCTCTTCTTGCTATTCTTTGGAACTCTGCATTCAGGTGCTTATATCTTTCCTTTTCTCCTTTGCTTTTTGCTTCTCTTCTTTTCACAGCTATTTGTAAGGCCTCTCCAGACAGCCATTTTGCTTTTTTGCATTTCTTTTCCATGGGGATGGTCTTGATCCCTGTCTCCCGTACAATGTCACGAACCTCATTCCATAGTTCATCAGGCACTCTATCTATCAGATCTAGGCCCTTAAATCTATTCCTCACTTCCACTGTATAATCATAAGGGATTTGATTTAGGTCATGCCTGAATGGTCTAGCGGTTTTCCCTAATTTCTTCAATTTAAGTCTGAATTTGGTAATAAGGAGTTCATGATCTATGCCACAGTCAGCTCCTGGTCTTGTACCTGGTCAGGTTCTCTGGTACTCCACAAAGACACAGACTCAGTTGAGCGTGTGTTTAGTGCCCTTCCCAGGTTTGAGTAGCTCAGGAGACCAGTGCTTGGCGAGTGCACTGTCCCAGGTGGGCTGTGCATCTTAATCACCTCCCAGGTCCTGGCCGCTCAGGTTACCAGGTGTGCTGCAACAGTGTCATCTCAGCTGTGCCTTTTGTCTCCTCTGGGGAGCTGCTCTCTGGCTGCAACCCTCCTGGCAGATGTAAACCCTCCAGGATCCCAGGAAGACTTGGTTAACAACTTGGAGCCTGCTCACAGTTTGATGGAGGATGTCCCTCGCCTTCTGGCTTTGGCTGTCACCCACCTGTCTTTCTGCCTCCAGTGGAGGGATGGGCCAGTCAGAAGTCGGCTAGCTCTCCTTTGGTATTCACGCAACCCTTCATTCTGTGAACAGGTCAGGCTGTCCCTTCAGTTCAGTTCAGTTCAGTTCAGTCGCTCAGTCATGTCCAGCTCTTTGCGACCCCATTAATTGCAGCACGCCAGGCCTCCCTGTCCATCACCATCTCTCGGAGATCACTCAGACTCATGTCCATCGAGTCCGTGATGCCATCCAGCCATCTCATCCTCGGTCGTCCCCTTCTCCTCCTGCCCCCAATCCCTCCCAGCATCAGAGTCTTTTCCAATGAGTCAACTCTTCGCATGAGGTGGCCAATGTACTGGAGTTTCAGCTTTAGCATCATTCCTTCCAAAGAGCACCCAGGGCTGATCTCCTTCAGAACGGACTGGTTGGATCTCCTTGCAGTCCAAGGGACTCTCAAGAGTCTTCTCCAACACCACAGTTCAAAAGCATCAATTCTTCGGCGCTCAGCTTTCTTCACAGTCCAACTCTCACATCCATACATGACCACTGGAAAAACCATAGCCTTGACTAGACGGACCTTAGTTGGCAATGTAATGTCTCTGCATTTAATATGCTATCTAGGTTGGCCATAACTTTTCTTCCAAGGAGGTAGCATAGATTAGAGCTTTTCATGAGAAAGTTCTCTCTCTCTCTCTCTTTTTTCCCCTCTCTGGCTATCCCACAGTTTGGGTTGCTATCTCATGTTAGCTCCCTAAGATTGTCCTCAGGGCATTCAGGCCTGGTCCTTACCCTAAGCATGCAACCCGCACCTCCCTGTTCAGCTTCTGCTCGCTGGTGGCTAACGTGAGCATCTGGCTATTTCTCCACTGGAAGTTGTGGTTAGGTGCGTATTCTGTGTTTTGTTTTATTTTATTTTCCTCCTGGTTATGTTGCCCTCTGAGATTCCAAAACTCCCCACAGACCCACCAGTGAGAAGGTTTCCTGGTGTTTGGAAACTACTCCTCCTTCACAACTCCCTCCCCGGAAGGGTCTCATTCCTAACCCTTTTGTCTCTCTTTTTGTCTTTTATATTTTGTCCTACCTCTTTCTAAAAGAATGGGTTGCCTTTCTGGGTGCCTGGTGTCCTCTGCCAGCATTCAGAAGCTGTTTTGTGGAAGTTGCTCAGCATTCAAATGATATTTTGATGAATTTGTGGGGGAGAAAGTGGTCTCCCTGTCCTATTCCTCTGCCATCTTAGGACTGCCCCCTGATTTTATTCTTATATTCATTTAAATATTTATAATTTTGTCTTCCTTATAATATATTAATAACTCAGACCTTATTGGAACTTATTAACTCTCTAAGAAATTAGTTTCTATCACTTTACCTTATTATTAAAAGTTTTCTAATTTTTTAAAAATAAATTTATTTCTTTGGCTGCATTGGGTTTTATTTAGGTCTTCCCTGGTAGCTCAGACAATAAAGAATCTGCCTGTAATGCGAGAGACTTGGATTCAGTCCCTGGGTTGGGAGGCTTCCCTGGAGAAAGGAATTGAAATCCACTCCAGTATTCTTGCCTGGAAAATCCCATGGACAGAAGAGCCTGGCAGGTTACAGTCCATGGAGTCACAAAGAGCCAGACTCATTTGCAGCACTTGGGATCTTTAATTGTGTCATGCATACTCTTAGTTGTAGCATGCGGGATCTAGTTCCCTGAACAGGGATCCAACCCATGTTCCCTAAATTGGGAGGTTGGAGTCTTAGCAACTGGACCACTGGGGAAATCCCCCCAAGTTGCTAATTTTAAAATCTGCTTGTGTCCTATTATTAAGTACATTTGTTGTTGTTGTTCAGTTGCCCAGTTGTGTCCAACTCTTTGCAGTCCCATGGACCGCAGCACACCAGGCTTCCCTGTTCTTCACCATCTATCAGAGCTTGCTCAAACTTGTCCATTGAGTCAGTGATGCCAGAGTCATCCTGTCCTCCATTGTCCCCTTCTCCTCCTGCCTTCAATATTTTCCAGCATCAAGGTCTTTTCTAATGGGTAGGATCTTGCCATCAGGTGGCTAGTGTATTAGAGCTTCAGCATCAGTTGTTCTAATGAATATTCAGGGTTGATTTCCTTTAGAATTGATTGGTTTATCTCCTCATAGTCCAAGGGGCTCTCAAGAGTCTTCTCCAACACCATAGTTTGAAAGCCTTACTTATGGTCCAACTCTCACATCCATACATGACTACTGGGGACAACATAGCTTTGACTAGATGGACCTTTGTTAGCAAAGTAATGTCTCTGCTTTTAAATATCCTGTCTAGGTTTGTTATAGCTTTTCTTCCAAGGAGCAGGTGTCTTTTGATTGAATGGCCACAGTCACCATCTGCAGTGATTTTGGAGCCCAAGAAAATAAAGTCTGTCACTGTTGTCATTGCTTCCCCATCTATTTGCCATGAAGTGATGGGACCGCATGCTATAATCTTTGTTTTCTGAATGTTGAGTTTTAAACCAGCTTTTTCACTCTTCTCCTTCACCTTCATCAAGAGGTTCTTTACTTCCTCTTCACTTTCTGCCTTAAGGGTGGTGTCATCTACATATCTGAGGTTAATGATATTTCTCTCGGCAATTTTGATTCCAGCTTGTACTTCATCCAGCCCGACCTTTTGCATGATGTACTCTCCATATAAATTAAATAAGCAGGGTGACAATATACAGCCTTGATGTATTCCTTTCCCAATTTGGAACCAGTCCATTATTTCAGGTTTGGTTCTAACTGTTGCTTTTTGACCTGCATACAGACTTCTCAGGAAGCAGGTAAGTTGATCTGGTATTCCCATCTCTTTAAGAATTTTCCACAGTTTGTTGTGATCCACACAGTCAAAGGCTTTCAATTCAGTTCAGTCACTCAGTCGTGTCTGACTCTTTGTGACCCCATGAATCGCAGGCCTCCCTGTCCATCACCAACTCCCGGAGTTCACTCAAATTCACGTCCATCGAGTCAGTGATGCCATCCAGCCATCTCATCCTCTGTCGTCGCCTTCTCCTCCTACCCCCAATCCCTCCCAGAATCAGAGTCTTTTCCAATGAGTCAACTCTTCGCATGAGGTGGTCAAAGTACTGGAGTTTCAGCTTTAGAATCATTCCCTCCAAAGAAATCCCAGGGCTGATCTCCTTCAGAATGGACTGGTTGGATCTCCTTTCAGTCCAAGGGACTCTCAAGAGTCTTCTCCAACACCACAGTTCAAAAGCATCAATTCTTCGGCACTCAGCCTTCTTCACAGTCCAACTCTCACATCCATACATGACTACTGGAAAAACCATAGCCTTGACTAGATGGACCTGACCCTGGTGGGTCAGTGGTAAAGAATCTGCCTGCTCTGTAGGAGACACAGGGGACGCAGGTTCAATCCCTGGGTCACAAAGATCCCTTGGAGGAGGGCATGGCAACCCACTCCAGTGTTCTTGCCTGGAGAATCCCATGGGCAGAGGAAACTGGCAGGCAATAATCTATAGGGTCACAAAGAATTGGACACAACTGAAGTGAGTTAACATGTATGCACATAATACAAAGTACTTCAAATAGTCAAAATAACTTTGAAACAAACAAGCAAAGACTGACACTATCTGACTTGAAGACTTAGTCTAAAGCTTTAATGGTCAACATAGAATGATATCAGTATAAGGACTTATATATAGATCACTGAAACAGAATAAAGAGCACAGAAATAGATATTCTTATGCTGACTTATTGGTAAAGACTCCGATGCTGAGAAAGATTCACCAACTCAGTGGATATGAATTTGAGCAGACTCTGGGAAAGAGTAGAGGAAACTGGAGCCTGATGTGTGGCAGTCCATGGGGTCGCAAAGAGTAGGACATGATTTAGCGAATGAACAACAACAAAATGCATTGTCAGTAATTTTCAATTAGTAGCCAAAATAATTCAATGGGAAGTAATATTATTTTCAACAAATCATGATGGAAAAACTGAATATCTGTATATTAAAAAATATTTTTTAACCCACTAACTCACATCATCCATAAACATTAACTCACATGAATAAATCTTAGAACTAAAATAACAAAATCTCTAGAGGAAAACTGAGGAGAAAAAAATTTTCCAATTCTTGATTAGACAAGAATATCTAATATGAAATATAAAAAGATGAAACATAGAAAAATGTTTAAGTACAGCTTGATCAAAAGTAAAAAGCTTGCATTTACAAAAAAAATCTCCTGTCCTTTGTCTAAGGAGAGATTCAGGAATAATCATTTTCTATGTGGAGGCCAAACTGTGAGTTTGTTCTTTGTTGTCTACACATGTTATCTCCTTATAGATGTTCCCAGATGCTGCTAACACAGGGTGGTGTGGACTTCCTCCTTTCAAACCCATGTAACAAGAGACTGTATTGCCTCACCTTAGTCTAAAGCTTCAGCTCTATTCTCCAAAAACTACCTTTTAAAATAAACTCTCTGGAGATTAAAAACTAAGGACTCAATGTCAACTTCTTAGTACATTTACCTGAAAAAGGACTTAAAATGTAGAAAAAAATCATATAACTCAGTAATAGAAAAAAAAAAGCATAAACTAATCTAAAAATGAGCAAAAGTCTTAGACACTTCTCTTAAGAAATACACGAGTGGCAAATAATAAGCATTGAAAGATGCTTAATAGCATTAGTCATTCAAAACATGCAAAATTAAAATCACAACACACAATTTCACACCTACTAAAATGGCCAAAATGAAAGGAGCACTAAATAACAAAATTTTATTCGATAATATGTTACAACTGGAACCTCGTATACTGTGGTGAGAGTATAAATGGTATAACCAATTTTGAAAACATTTTTTGGTAGGTTCCTATAAAGAAATATACATTTAGCATTTTTTCTCCAAGATATTTACCCAAGAAAAATGAAAGCATATATTAATAATAAGGAACAAGCTACTCATTGGGTTAATCTCACAAATACTATGCTGAACAAGAGAGATTACACTCAAAAGAGTCCATAGTGTATGATTCAATTTATATGAGATTTCAGAATAGGCAAAATTAATGTTGAGCAAAGTCTGATTAGTAGCTTCCTGGATTGAAGGGTGGGAGTGAGAAGGAATAAGTGCATTTTCTGGAGTGAAAGAACTGTTCATTATCTTGATTGAAGTGGTGATTACTTTAGCATAAACATTTTACAAAAGCCACCAACCTGTATAATTCATGTGTGTTAATTGTATTTGTATATAATAACTTGGTAGAACACACAGAGACACACAAACAGAGAGAGAGAGAGAGAATAGGCTAAAATTTAGCATGGGGAAATTTTCCCTAGGATCATTGAATAGTTAAGATCAATTCAACACCGCCCCCCTCTTTTGTGTAATTCTAACTGATCTTTATCTTGTCCGTATTAACCTATGTTACTAAAAAGGTGTTTAACAAAGACAAGCAAAGTAAGTAAAAAGTATTTTTAAAATATCTACTAAAGATTACAAACATTTAAAAACTAACATTATTTTTCCATTCTTACTCCTGTAGCTTAAACAGAAAATTCATTTAACCTATGTTACTAAAAAGGTGTTTAACAAAGACAAGCAAAGTAAGTAAAAAGTATTTTTAAAATATCTACTAAAGATTACAAACATTTAAAAACTAACATTATTTTTCCATTCTTACTCCTGTAGCTTAAACAGAAAATTCAGAAATTATCTCAGCCACTGAGTTTTCTTGACAATGAACATTTATTTTAATAAGTTAATGGACATGACTGAGCGACTTCATTTTGACTTTTCACTTTCATGCACTGGAGAAGGAAATGGCAACCCACTCCAGTATTCTTGCCTAGAGAATCCCAGGGATGGGGGAGCCTGGTGGGCTGCCGTCTATGGGGTCACACAGAGTCGGACACGACTGAAGCGACTTAGCAGCAGCAACTAAAGATTCTAAGCATTTAAAAAATAACATTATTTTTCCATTCTTACTCCTATAGCTTAAACAGAAAATTCAGAAATGATCTCAGCCACTGAATTTTCATGACAATGAACATTTATTTTAATGATTTAATGGACACGACTGAGCGACTTCACTTTGACTTTTCACTTTCATGCATTGGAGAAGGAAATGGCAAGCCACTCCAGTATTCTTGCCTAGAGAATCTCAGGGATGGGGAAGCCTGGTGGGCTGCAGTCCATGGGGTCGCACCGAGTCGAACACGACTGAAGTGACTTAGCAGCAGCAGCAGCAGCAATGAGGCGGTTATGCTTTTGTTTGTTTATTTTTAATTTTCTTTATTTTCTAATTTTACTTGTTGAAATGGGGAAGGCCCTGTCTAGAGAGTGGCATTTGTCCAAGGACAGGGAATAAGGGTCTCTGGTGGAGTTAGTTTTCTGTATGAAGACAGCAGGTTGGTTTGTAGCCTCTGAGGAAATTCTGTCTTCTACAGAATACTATAATATCTCTATCTCCTGCCTGAAATGGAAAATTCTACCTTCGTATATATTTTCTGAACAGAAAGAGGTATGAGAAAGCCAGAATTTCTATCAAGCTTCTTTGTCTTGTACTTTCAGTGAAACACATGCAGGGGGGCTCTTGCTTCCAAGAAGCAAGGGGCTATTATCAACACTTTCTTCTCAGTAAGCAGTCATTTTCTTGGGATTATTTTATCTAACTTGATCTCAAATAATAGGTTCTAATTATTAAAAGAACAATATGCAATTTTTAGACAGCAAAGGGCTGTTATCAATATGGATCATAGTGTCTGCTCTTAAGTCAGGATTGGACATTGGAAACAGTCTCATTCTTTGTTCTGTTATGGATACTAGATTTGTTAGGTTTGGGCAGCAATACATTTATGGATCAAATGTTGTATTTTTCATTCTGCTGCTGCTGCTGCTACGTCGCTTCAGTCGTGTCCGACTCTGTGCGACCCCATAGACGGCAGCCCACCAGGCTTCCCCGTCCCTGGGATTCTCCAGGCAAGAACACTGGAGTGGGTTGCCATTTCCTTCTCCTGTGCCACATATAGTTTTAATTGCATAGTAACATAACCTTCTATGAATTACCTTGTAATAAACCTCTGTAACACATCTACTAATAGCACTAACATATATTTGACATTTATTGTATTTTCACCATGGTCTAAGTACTGTGAATCCAAATTAAATTGATCCTATATAAAATCACAATGATGATTTTCTCTTTCCTCCCTCTCCCTCATTTTGGGAAAGTTTTACATAACAAAAATTAGCCTTGGCTCTAACTTGCTTATTGAGATACACTTTGTACTGTATAAAAGACTTTAGAGGAGCTCTAAAAATTTGGAGAAGTTACTTAAATTCTGAGTATCCACATTTATATTTTTAAACTTTATATATTATATATTAAATATGTATGTATATCCTCTTGTTGTTTAGTCACCAAGTCATGTCTGACTATTTTGTGTCCGTATGGACGGCAGCCCACCGGGTTTCTCTGTCCATGGAATTTCCCAGGCAAGCATACTGGAGTGGGTGGTCATTTCCTTCTCCAGCGCATATTCCTGACCCAGGGATCAAACCTGAGTCTCCTGCATTGCAAGCCGTTTCCTGTATTATAGGTAGATTTTTTATCACTAAGCCTCTAGGGAAGACTATTGTATATACCCCATTGTAAAGAATATTTTAAATAGTCTGGCATTTAGTACAGTCTTTAGCAATATAGGTACAACCTCAAAGATGATATCTTATATTACTCCATTATTAACAGTTAATATTTTTATTTGGTTCATATTCATCTCTATGACATAAAACTAAGGGGATAACTCCTTAAACTCAGAAATATTATTAAAATAACTATTTTATTCCCAGTTTCCTGTAGAGACACACTTTATTCAAATAACTTCTCCCTATTTTTTAATTAATTTATTTTTTTTGGAGGATAATTGCTTTATAGAATTTTGCTTTTTTTCTGTCAAACCTCACCATGAACTTCTCCCCATTCTTATATCTTGGGAAATGAAGGACTTCATGGCCAGCACTCATTTTATTCTCCGGACAGGGGCAGACCTCATCTGTAGCTTACTGTTAGATGAAACTGAACTGTTCACACACCTATTTACCAACTAACACTTCCCCCATTTTTGAACTCCTAGATGACTGACCGTCTTTTGGTCTCCCTGTGATGGAACAACCCCAATAGAATAAAGCATTGATATATATATATATGTGTGTGTGTGTGTGTGTGTGTGTGTGTGTGTGTGTGTGTGTATAAAGATGTATCAAGGAGAATTTTTAAGTGAAGTGAGAATAGAATATACAAAAGGATCTCTCATTCCTCCATGGTAACTGGAGGATTCCTCTAATTTTCTTCCCACAAGACTACCCTGGATCCTAGGTGTAATTGACATCAATATAATCATTATAACACAGAGAAAACCAGAATTCCAGTTTAACCAAATCCATGTTATTGAGACGCAAGTTTTTAACTTTTATTATACTATTTCCAAAGAAAAAAATCAAGATGATTAAAACAGGTTCTGGTATCTTTTAGTAGAGCACATGTTAATCTGGAGATCATTCCAATGTGTTTCCTATTAAATTATGTTTAAATGATGTTTAAAACATGTTTAAATGATGAAAGCATAAGCACTATGTATTTCTTGTGTGTAGTTTTCTTCACTTATTTTAACTGTTGTGAAATCCTATACTTTTTTTCCTTTCATCTTTTTCCCTCTGTAATTAATTTCTTCTATATAGTTGCTGATAATATTATTTAGCTTATTTCAAGTATTCATTCATTTATGATTTTACTTTCCCTTGGCCAAGTTGGGAGCTTCCCTGGTGGCTTAGAGGTTAAAGCATCTGCCTGGAATGTGGGAGACCCAGGTTCGATCCCTGGGTTGGGAAGATCCCCTGGAGAAGGAAAATGGCAACCCACTCCAGTACTCTTGCATGGAGAATCCCATGGAGGGAGGAGCCTGGTAGGCTACAGTCCATGGGGTCGGAAAGAGTCAGACACGACTGAGCAACTTGACTTCAAGGCCTCAATAGAGTGTACAGAATATGCTAAGTGTCTCAAAACAAAGATTGAAATTGCTGTGTCTTCTTCAGGTGTTCCGAGTGATGGGATCAGTTGCTATTGTCTGGCACCATTGTTTCAGATCTATATTAATATGATTTAAGTGAACTAAGAGCTTTTTTTTTTTTAAGTGTCCAGACCTTCTTAGCAGTAGCAGCAGCAGCAGCAGACCTTATTTACTCCAGAACCAGGCAGGAAAAAACAAGATAATAATAAAATGTTTCCTAGATAAGCAGATCTCAATATCTGTATATTAAGTGGTGCATTTATATATGCTTTCCTGTTGACCAAACTTCTTAGAAAATCAAAGGTATGTAATATTGTAGAATAGAAAAACAGTATGAATATCTGAGGAGAGATACATTTTAAAAATTATTTCTAATAGCAGTATTTTCTGAGAAAAATTAAAGATTTTTGGAACAGAAGTTTAGACTTGTGTGTAACACGGCAAATCAAAGGGTAAAATGTTGCCAGTGGACCAAATGCATATTTTGCCCTCAAAAAGTATTGCCAGAATTATAGCAGCTTCTAATTACCTGATAATTTCTAAACACCATTCTAAGCACTTTTTCTACATTCTCCCTGTACTTGTATGCGATCTACATTATATGCATGTTATATGTGCATGTTACATATAGATAAATATTGATACAGATAGATAAATAGATATAGATATGTGTATTTCCTCAATATATTTCTCAACATTATCCAGGTACTCCCAATGAGAGAAAGGATCAGTACTCAAAACCAAATCTATGTGTTCTAAGCACCTGTCACCTATAGGTACTTAATTTCTTACCTCTAACAGGGAAATCTGGGCTCTACCCTTTGAGCCAGAGGATACTTCTCCACATTTAGTTCAGTCTCCAAGTGTAAGTGTGGGATCTTCATTTGACCAGTCCATTAGATTTTCATAGATCCCTTTTTATACCATAGTTATGTATGGTGTGCAAAATCTGCAGATGGAGGCTGAGTGGAGACTTGTGACCCAAGCTTGGTATAGAAAGTGTGATGAATCTATTTACAGGAAGATTAAAGAATTCTAATAATCTTCGGTTCTTCTTGAGTCATCCAACAGTGCTCCTCAAAAATGTCCTCCAAAGATCCACACACCCCCAACATGTCCAGCCCTCTTCTGACTCACTCTTGGTCCACTTGGGGTCATTAGTATTCCACCATATATGATAATGTTGCCGTAAATGCCTCTAGCCCTGGTCACTTTAAAAATAAAATTAAAACAATGGATTTAGTTTGGGGGCATGTTAGATAACTAAGGTATTTCTGTCAGCGAGAAGCTCTTCCTGTTTCCACTAATTTGAGTGAATTTTAGTGGGATATCCAGAAAAGAAAAACATGTACCCTAAAGTTCCTAAATAGCTCTGGATGCTTTTAGATACCTGGGGAGATAGTCCTGATCAGTCAAAACTGGTAAAGTGTGGTTTCAACTTATTAGGTTCCAAATATAGAAATGAAAAACGATTCTGTGACAAGTTACTCTTGTTATCCCTAGGTGAGTTACTCATATAATCTCCATCTATTCATGTAGATGTATCTTATATTCAATGCAATGGGTACTTTAGGTGCACTTCATCTTCATGTCCATTATCTTAGGAGGAAGGAGCAAGCAAGCATGCGAAAGATAAACAAACAAAGACAGAAAAGTAATAAAATGTTCTTTCATTGCCTCCCAAATCAGGAAGCAGTTTTGTGATTCCATTCATCTCTATATTTCTTACCCCTGAGAAAATCCACATATTCAGACAGAATAATTGAAGTAAGTTTAATCAACAACTATTGAAGGAGGTGCCTTAAAGTACAGAACATTGGAGATGGTGAAGCACCCTGGGAAAAGAAGTATTCAGGCGATTTTAACACTTTCAGCTTACGCACAGAACCATATTTTCAAAAAAACTCATACCCATCAGAGATCATTTTTAGATGATTCCATGGCTACAGGTAAACATAGGCTGACTATTTGGGACTACTGGAAAAAAATCTGGAAGGTCAGGGGCTCCTCCTCAGATCTTTCCTACCTCTGTCAGAAGATTTTAACTTTGCAAATTCTCTCACATTTTGCCCCATCCTCTCTGATTCTTAGGTCATAATCCTTGTTGCTCTGTCACTCCATTGTGTCTGACTCTTTGTGACCCCATGGACTGCAGCACACCAGGCTTCCCTGTCCTTTACCATCTCCTGGAGCTTGCTCAAACTCATGTCCACTGAGTCGGTGATGCCATCCAACCATCTCATCCTCTGTCATCTCCTTCTCCTCTTGCCTTCAATCTTTCCCACTATCACGGTCTTCTGATAAGTCAGCTCTTCACATCAGGTGGCCAAAGTGTCAAAGCTTCAGCTTCATCATCAGTCCTTCCAATGAGTATTCAGGAGTGATTTCCTTTAGGATTCACTGGCTTGATCTCCTTGCAGTCCAAGGGACTCCAAGAGTCTTCTCCAGCATCACAGTTCAAAAGCATCAATTCTTTGGCTCTCAGTCTTCTTTATGATCCAACTCTCACATCCATATGTGACTTGGAAAAATCATAGCTGTGACTAAATGGACCTTTGTTGTACTCTTCACAAATTATTTCCTATACACTTGTTGTAATTTTGTCTCAAGGATAGTCTCACATGAATAGCAATGAAAATAATGACCGCAGTGCCATTTATTCATTTCTAATTATGTATCAAGTACTGTGCTAAATGCTACAAAAATGTTATCATCCCTGTTACTTTAAAAAATGTGAAGTAAGTAGTGTTACACCCATTTTATATACAGACTCATTTCACTTTATTGTACTTCACTGTGTTGTGCTTTGCAGATATGGCACTTTTTCTTTAAATTGAAGGTTTGTGGCAGCCTTGTGTTGTCAGATGATGTTAGTACTTTGTTTTTCAGCAATAATGTATTTTTTTTTTAATTTTTACTTTATTTTAGTTTACAATACCATATTGGTTTTGCCATACATTGACATGAATCCACCATGGGTGTATACGAGCTCCCAATCCTGAATTGTAGGGATATATGTAATAAATACTATGTAAGAATACATTTAGGAATGTAGCAGTTTCTGAAGCACAAGAACCACGAAATTTTTGTGATAAAATGCTAGTATTAACATTCAAAAATTCATTATTTGTATAAAAATTTACAGAAATTGATAATACCATGTCTAAACCGTGGAAAACAATGCAATACAGAAGGTTCCTTCTTATTGGATGAGGAAATTTTCTTGTTGATTTTAAGGTACTTTATTTAGCACTGGTGGTTTCATAGCTAGTCAAGGCATGGTCTATTTCACTTTTTTTTTTTTTTTTTTAGCTATTTGAATTTTTTTTTTAAATTTTATTTTTACTTTATTTTAGTTTACAATACCATATTGGTTTTGCCATACATTGACATGAATCCACCATGGGTGTATACGAGCTCCCAATCCTGAATCCCCCTCCCACCTCCCACCCCATATCCTCTCCCTGAATCATCCCCTTGCACCAGCCCCAAGCATCCTGTATCCTGTATTGAACATAGGCTGGTGCTTCATTCTTACATGATAGTATACATGTTTCAATGCCATTCTCCCAGATCATCCCACCCTCTCCCACTCCCACAGAGTCCAAAAGTCTGTTCTATACATCTGTGTCTCTTTTGCTATCTCACATACAGGGTCATCATTGCCATCTTTCTAAATTCCATATATATGTGTCAGTATACTGTATTGGTGTTTTTCTTTCTGGCTTACTTCACTCTGTATAATAGGTTCCAGTTTCATCCATCTCATTAGAACTGATTCAAATGAATTCTTTTTGATGGCTGAGTAATACTCCATTGTATATATGTACCACAGCTTTCTTATAAGAATAATGTATTTTTAAATTAAAAAATATTAATTTGTGTATTTCTTTTTGACTGTGCTTGGTCTTCTTTCCTGCAGAGAGGCTTTCTCGAGTTGCAGAGACCAGGGGCTACTCTCTAGTTGCAGTGTTCGGGCTCCACAATGGCCTGGCTATTGTGGAACATAGGCTCTAGAGCTCGGTTTAGTAGTTGTGGCACATGGCTTTTGTTGCCCTGCAGCATGTGAAATCTTCCTGGACCAGGGCTCAAAAATGTGTCCTTTGTATTGGCAGGCAGATCCTCAACCACTGAACCACAATGGAAGTCTAACAATGTTTTGTCTTGTTTTGTTTTTAATTAAGGTATGTACATTGTTTTTAAGACATAATGCTATCACACACTTAATAGATAATGGTATAGGGTAAACATAACTTTTTTCTGCACTGGGAAACCAAAAACATCTATGTAGCTTGCTTTATTGCAATATCCAATTTATTGAAATAGTCTGGAACCAAACCCAACAGTATCTCCCAGGTACGTATAAATGAGGAAGGTAAGGCATATGTCAAAAAGCCAACAAGTTATGAACCTAGTCCTTGTATTTTGATCATTATGACTCTGAAATCTGTGTTGTTCATCTCTATGATATTTTAAATCCTACTGAAGTGTTACCACCAACTATTAAATATTCCTGAATTGCAACTCTGCATATCTCTCTCTGGATTTTAATTTTGTAATGGTTCTGTCCTGCAAATAGGACTAATTGCAAACTTTCAATAGCATATATATATATATATATATATTCTGTTGCACTTTCCGCAAGTCCTTTTATGAAGCAGTCGAACTGAAAGAAAGTTGTACTTTCATGTATATACTCATGAATCCCATGGTTTTCTGACTCCTTCCATTCAACTCTATAGTTGTGTCTTCAGAATCCTTGCTTCTGAGCCAGGCCCTCCATTAGGATACTTCATATATCCAATAAAGGAGATATGTTGCTCATGCAATCATGTTCTCATGACTTATATTCTTCAGTGTTCTTCAATCTCTCTCTCTTTCCCATAGAACATTCTACATTCTTATGGTGTGCGTGTGCTAAAGTGATTCAACTGTGTCTGATTTTTTGCAATATCATGGACTGTAGCCTGTTAGGCTCCTCTGTCCATGGAATTTTCCAGGCAGGAATCCTGAAGCAAGTAACATGCCCTCTTCCAGAGGATCTCCCTGACCTAGGCATCGAACCCACATTCTTTTATGTCTCTGCATTGTCAGGCAGGTTCTTTACCATTAGTGTCACCTGGGAAGCCCATTCTTATGCTACTTCCTTTTTTAAAAGCAGTAGTTTCTACATTTAAACATTTTTTATTCTATCCACCCTGACACTGATTCAGCAAAATTTATACATGATTTTTCTGTTAATATTTAAGAAATATGTATATTTATTTGTGCATATGTCATTTCCCCCACTGCAGTAAAAAGTTGCTACATACTGACTCATTGTATCTTCTTAGTTTTCAGCTATGGAGTCAAAGATAGACTTAGCTTTCCAGCTTTACCTTCCATGTTGCCTAGCAGAGTGTCTTGCATTTGGTCTTACTGGATGTTTGTTAATTTCTGAACTATTATCAAAATACTTCATCTTGGAAGCTATCCTGTGGTTTCCAATGAATTTCAGACTCAGAGTCAATCCTGCTAAATAGTTTCTTACATTACAACTCCCCTCCCCTTCACTTACATTTGTATAGCAAAGCTTGGATTAGACTTTAGTTTTTGGTGTATAGCTTGATTTTCAGATGAAAAAATAAACTGTCCTTTTACCTCCTTCACACTCTCTCAAGGTCTCCTGTAGTAGTTAATGTATTTCTTTCAGTTGAAAATATAAACACAAAAATAAATGACCCTATTAACTTGTAATTGTCATCTCCTGGGGTTGCTTTCAGTGCCTAATGGGGAAGTTTTTTCCTCTAAAAGAGATCTAAATTGGTCCTACTGCCCAAAATTAACCACAAGCTCTAGTAAATACCTGTGCCAGTGATTAATAGAAGAGGTTGTCGGTAACTGTAAGGTGAGTGGCACATTCATAAGCAACTATCCCATCTGCCTTACCTGCAGTGGCTTCCTGTTTGGGAGAATTTTTCAAATTAAGCCTTTAAAGGAAAATAAGATCACTAAAGATAGATAAGCACCAGAGGGGGGAAAAAAATTACAAGGGAAAATTGTATTTTGTTTGGTATAAAATATTTTTGAAGTGGGTACATTTTATTTATTCCTTTAATTTTCTTCTTCTCTATTCTGTCTGGCAGGCATAAATTCAAAGGTGTCCTTGTCTCTTACCATTCTGAATGTATTCAATTATGTGTACACTGGACATTTACTGAATGTGACGTTTACCCAATTTCCATATAATGTATATAAATAAATCTAAGTCAAATTTAATAGTGCTTTCAGAGTGCCAAGTTATGTGTTGATATATAAGACAAGTGACATGTAAAATACTTTGTCAACACAATTATATGAGAGTTTAGAGGAAACACTGCTTGTATTGTGGAATGAATAGTGATTTTTTTTTTTTTTTTTTTAGCTCAAGAGGACTTAGGTTTAAATCTAGCCTGTGTAATTGATTAGCCAATACTTTGGACAATATGATTGCTTTTTTTGCCTCAGTTTCCTGAATTATACAATGGGAGTCAGCATTTGATATAATGAATTATTCTGTGGACTTAATAAGATGGCATTTTTGGAGAACCTAACAGAACCCTTAGCCTGTAATAGAGGAGCAATAAATGTTAGCTGAGATCCCTTTATTTCACTTGACATCCTCAAAAGACTTCCTGTGAGGGAGATAAGCATTTGGATTGGATTTTGAAGAATGAATAGGATATCAAAGTATAGACAATGGTGTTGGCAACATTTGCAAAGCATGTATGTTTAATATTAAGATTTTTCATTACCACTCATATATTAAACATGCTATGGTGCTATATAGAAAATCAGATAAAAATACAGGTGCACAAGAATATTGTATTATAATACTTTAAAATTTGACTTTTCCTTTTATCTCTTTCTCTCTCTCCACCACCTCTCTCTCTTTCTCTCTCTCTTTTCTCCCAGTCTCTCTTTCTCTAACTGAAAATAAAGGAAGCAAATAAGGAAGATAGAGACACATCTGCAACCCCATAGACTGTGTACAGTCCATGGAATTCTCTAGGCCAGAATATGGGAGTAGGCAGTCTTTCCCTTCTCCAGGGCATCTTCCCAACCCAGGGATTGAACCCAGGTCTCCTGCATTGCAGGTGGATTCTTTACCAGCTGTGCCACAAGGGAAGCCCAAGAATACTGGAGTGGTAGCCTATCCCTTCTCAGGAGATCTTCCTGAGCCAGGAATCAAACCAGGGTCTCCTGCATTGCAGATGGATTCTTTACCAACAGAACTATCAGGGAAGCCATCTGATCAGAGTTGTTTGTAAACCTTCGTATACATACTAGGAGGTGAGTTACCACTCCCATTATCTTGGTGAGAAAGCATATGAATCTTTGTGTTTGTGAAAGCTCAATAACCATTTATATCACTTTATTGAAGACCTCATTTTCCTCTCTGTTCTCATGCCTATTACACAGTACCAAGCTTGGTACCTAACCTCTTAACCATCACTCTATAAAGGTTTTCTGACTGGGTGAATTTGACATAGGTTTGAATCTAGGATTTAATTCTTAAAACTTGGATTTAATTCTTCTCTTTAAGTTCATTAAGCACACACCACTTATATTATTGTCATGAACACTCTGAATGCTGTTATTATTTTATATTCATGATAAATGGGATGTTTGTATTCAGCCAGTGTTTGGTCTAACTTGGTATCTCTTCAAATGAGACTTGTGTAGTCAAAGTCCCTTCTGAACTGAGTGAGTAGCATTGATTTATTTTTTCCTCTTACAAAGACAACATCAAATGTATAAACTCTCCTTCATGGTGAAATGTTTATATGCAAGAGATACTGCCTGTGTCTGTTTCTAAACATATTACCCACCCCATTAGATGTATATTTAAATATTTTACAGTTTCTATTTTTCTACTAATTGACCTTCTGACTAAAGTAATTTGTGATCAGTAAAATAGTCATCAAAATTAACATGCCAATTTAATATGTTGAAAGAATCTAATCAAAACAGCTATTTTCAGTGGAAAGCTATCAAATTCATTTTGAGGAAGCTAGCAAAATGCTGGTACTAAAACTTGACAAAGATGGGTGCTGTTGTGTGGTGTGTTTAGTCACATAGTCATGTCTGACTCTTTACAAACCTTTGGACTACAGCCCTCCGAGCTCCTCTGTCCATGAGATTTTTCAGGCAGGAATACTAGAGTGGGTTGCCATTTCTTACTTCAGGGGATCTTCCCAACCCAAGGATCAAAACTATGTCTCCTGTGTCTTCTGCATTGCAGGCAGATTATTTACATTTCTGAGCCATCAGGGAAGCCCACAAAGGTAGGAAACACATACAAAGAAACTATAGTATAATCCATTCATGAAAAATATATATATATAATTATAAAAAATACTTTAAAAATGTTTCATTTGTAGATATGGTTACATCTACATAATAATTTACCCTCATCAAGTGGAGTTTGCCCCCCTCACTTCCAGAAATATTTTATTTCTAAATATATTCCTAAATGCCCATCTAGTTATAAGTGTAATAAGAAAAAAAAGGTCCATGGACATCTCAGTTGAAGAATGTATTTCTCATATAGGTTCCCTTATTTAAGTGAAAGGATAAATGTCTTAACACCTAATTAATAGTGAAATAATAGTGACATTCAGATCAAGAAGAATAAACAAAATTAACAAAAGAATAAACAAAATTGTGTCAATACTATCTTAAAACTCTTTTAGAAATTCTGACTAATATGGTATGAAAAGGAATAAGTTAAACCAAAGAGTGATTTTAAAAGACAAAAAGACATAGTATAAGAATTTGTAAAAGCTATATATATATATATAATACTTAGGCCACTTGATGCAATGAACTGACTCATTGGAAAAGACTGATGCTGGGAAAGATTTAAGGCAGGAAGAGAAGGGGATGGCAGAGGATGAGATGGTTGGATGACATCACCAACTCGATGGACATGAGTTTGAGCAAGGTCTGGGATTTGGTGAGGGACAGGGAAACCTGGCATGCTGTGGTCCATGTGGTCACAAAGAGTTGGACATGACTGAGTGACTGAACTGATATATACATATATATATATACATTTCTGCATTTAATATTGGTATTCCCACCACCACAAGAGAGAGTGAGGGCAACATAAGGCCATTTCACCATGTACTAGAATCTGAGGGAGTCAGTCACTCACATCAGTCTCAGCTCCAGACTCCAAGTCAATGGAAAAAGAGACACAAATTTCAGACACATATCAACATATAACTTCTGGCTTACACCTAAGACATGGAAGTTTCTCCTTGAATGGAACTTGCCTCGCCAATCACAGCCAAAGAACCAGGATAGGTCCTGGCTTCCATAATCAGCTACACACCATTCTCACAGACTGGTGACTTCAAAGAGGAGAGAACTCATCTTTGACTACTTGGCAGGCAGGTCCTAAGAGCCCAAAGACCAAAACCACTCATAAGTTTTTACCACATAGTTTTTCACCATCAATAGAAAGGAGAGTGCAGGGTCAGGGAGAGCTGGGCATCCTTGGATGTGACAGTCATCCTAGCCCAGGTATAAGACATGTGGTGAGGAAACAATGCTAGAGACATCAGACCCAGTAGAGATGATATGGGGAAGAAGCAAAGAATTCAGATGACAACCAGAAGGAAGTCCCTAAACCTATGGTCCCCAGTGGGACTACCCCAAACATCTCTGTTTTTCAATCTATCTCAGTCAACACCATGGTCATCATGGAAAAGGAATAAGTTATTTTTTACTGTGCCCTGCTTTAATTTGCTGTTCCCTGCTTTAATTCATTACAAAAAAGATTGTGAGCATAATAAAATCGTAACATGACCCAGGTCAATAATGTAAAGTATCTGATTATTTTTTCATCTGTAAATTGAGGACAAAATACTGGTATCTTTCTCATATTGCTGTTGTATACACTGAGAGGATGCATGTGGAGCCCTAAACATAATGCCTGACACAGACTATGCAATAAACATTATATTTTGATAAAGTGTGCCTCTCAAAAACTGAAGAGCCATGAGTAGAAAGAATATCATAACATCATCAGAATTCTTATAAAATTTATGCTGAAACCAAAAATTGTCTCACAGTGGAATTTCAAGGCAACTTCAGATTGAAGTATTCTGAAAAATATGCTTCATGGTACTATGACAATGTTTCAAAGATATATTTAGCAGTTAGTGATACCAGTATATTCCAGAATGATTATATGTCTCCCCAAAAGGAATAACATTGCCATTTCCTGGGAGAACCACATCCCTGGCTTATTCTGATACAAAGAATGAAATAAAGAGGGAAGGAAAGAAGGAAGAAATGTAAGACAGGAGGGAGGGCAGAAAAGAGGGAGTCTGCAAGTGAGAGGGAGAGAGACATAATCAATCTGAAAATTCATTTGGTATTGCTTTTAGAGCTTTAATAATGAAAGCAATTTGACTCAGTATTTCTCAGCTAGGAATTTATCCAAAAGAAATGCAAGAAGTTCTCTTCATAAAAGGATATTTATTATAGTTACTATATTAACTAAGATCATGGCATCTGGGCCAATCACTTCATGGCAAATAGATGGAGAAACAGTGGAAACAGTGGATGACTTTATTTTTTGGGCTCCAAAATCACTGAAGATGGTGACTACAGCCATGAAATTAAAAGATGCTTACCCCTTAGAAGGAAAGTTATTACCAACCTAGACAGCTTATTAAAAAGCAGAGACATTACTTTACCACAAAAGTCCATCTAGTCAAGGCTATGGTTTTTCCAGTAGACATGTAAGGATGTGAGAGTTGGACTATAAAGAAAGCTCAATGTTGAAGAATCAGTGCTTTTGAAATGTGTTGAAGAAGATTCTTGAGAGTTCCTTGGACTGCAAGGAGATCCAACCAGTCCATCCTAAAGATCAGTCCTGGGTGTTCATTGGAAGGACTGATGTTGAAGCTGAAACTCCAATACTTCAGCCACCTGATGTGAAGAGCTGACTCATTGGGAAAGACCCTGATTATGGGAAAGATTGAGGGCAGAAGGAGAAGGGGACAACAGAGGATGAGATGGTTGGATGGCATCACCAACTCAATGGACATGAGTTTGGGTAAACTCTGGAAGTTGGTGATGGACAGGGAGGCCTGGCGTGCTATGGTCCATGGGGTCACAAAGAGTCAGACACAACTGAGCAACTGAACTGAATGGATAATAACATCAGAAATCACTTGAAATATTCTACATAAATGATTTATAGTTAACCTAGTCTAAAGAATGTTGTGATTTCATTACCCATTATATTTATTGAGTGTTGAAGGCATTAATTTGTTGTTGTTGTTGTTAAATTTAGTGTGCCAAATAGTAAACATAAGTATGTGAAATTTATATATAACAGTGATTGGAAAGAAATCCCCAAAATAGTACCAGTGGTTTTCAAGGATTTGTAAAATTGTTAGTAATTTGTTTTACCTTTTCTTTTCTATAGATCTCAAATTTCAAGCAAGAACTGTACTCATTTTTTAAATAACACAAACAGAAAACAAACTCTCTCTGTTTTAAGTAATGATAAACTTTA
>SJYT01059949.1:141855-181067 GCA_006410635.1 Cephalophus harveyi | reverse complement strand
GGACTGGAAGAAACACAAGCTGGAATCAAGATTGCCGGGAGAAATATCAATAACCTCAGATATGCAGATGACACCACCCTTATGGCAGAAAGTGAAGAGGAGCTAAAAAGCCTCTTGATGAAAGTGAAAGAGGAGAGCGTAAAAGTTGGCCTAAAGCTCAACATTCACAAAACCAAGATCATGGCATCTGGTCCCATCATTTCATGGGAAATAGATGGGGAAACAGTGTCAGACTTTATTTTTTTTTGGCTCCAGAATCACTGCAGATGGTGACTGCAGCCATGAAGTTAAAAGATGCTTACTCCTTGGAAGAAAAGTTATGACCAACCTAGATAGTATATTCAAAAGCAGAGACATTACTTTGCCGACTAAGGTCCGTCTAGTCAAGGCTATGGTTTTTCCTGTGGTCATCTATGGATGTGAGAGTTGGACTGTGAAGAATGCTGAGCATCGAAGAATTGATGCTTTTGAATTGTGGTGTTGGAGAAGACTCGAGTGTCCCTTGGACTGCAAGGAGATCCAACCAGTCCATTATGAAGGAGATCAACCCTGGGATTTCTTTGGAAGGAATGATGCTAAAGCTGAAACTCCAGTACTTTGGCCACCTCATGAGAAGACTCTGATGCTGGGAGGGATTGGGGGCAGGAGGAGAAGGGGACGACCGAGGATGAGATGGCTGGCTGGCATCACTGACTCTATGGACGTGAGTCTGAGTGAACTCCGGGAGATGATGAACAAGAGAGGCCTGGCTTGCTGCGATTCATGGGGTCTCAAACAGTCAGACACGACTGAGTGACTGAACTAAACTGAACCCAAAATGTAGCTGAAAGCTTCACTGTGGTAAGTCACTTGGGGAAAAAGCAAAGCCTTTATTTAGGCACTTGTTGCAAGTAGGAAAGACTCATGACAGCATCTCTTTTTATGAATAAAGACATTTTTCACAATATTTTAAAGCAACAGTAAGAAAAGGTCTTGTCATCATGTGCCTCTCCTTTCAAAGAGCATAAGTGATGCAACTGTTACCAGAGTCTTCCTACTTTCATGTGTACATCATCTGCAGAGACTTTCTTTTCCAATATCTCTAGGATCTAGGAAGGTACAGTATTTCCAGGTTACAAAAGGTTCCAGAACTATAGATTACTGTTATTCAGCCCAGTGGGCCTGAAGTCAGAAAATCTGGTTTCAGTCCTTCTTCCTAAGTTACTGTGTTCTGACTTTTGTCAACAAGCTATTTGAGTCTTCTCAGGTGGCACTAGTGGTAAAGAACCCACCAGCTAATTCAGAAGACATGAGAACATGGATTCAATCCCTGGGTCAGGAAGATCCTTCAGAGGAGGGCATGGGAACCCACTCTAGCATTCTTGCCTAGAGAATCCCATGGACAGAGGAGCCTGGTAGGCTACAGTATATAGGTTCGCAAAGAGTTGGACATGACTGAAGCAACTTAGCATGCGTGCATGTGATACAACAAGCTACTTAGCCCTTCTGAGCCTCAATTTCATCATCTGAAAAATGGAAATAACGTCTCCAAGCAGTCAGGATGGTTATAAATGTACAAGGAAATCAGAGCTTATATCCAGTTTTTGCAGTGGAATCTACTAAATTATTTTCAGGTGATCTGATCCAGTTTGTTATTAGTTTATTTGCTCCCTGATACACTTTAGTTACAGGAAATTAGAACAGCCAACCCTGTGCAACCCCACAGATGGCAGCCCACCTGGCTCCACCGTTGCTGGGATTCTCCAGGCAAGAACACTGGAGTGGGATGCCATTTCTTTCTCCAATGCATGAAAGTGAAAAGTGAAAGTGAAGTCGCTCAGTCGTGTTTGACTCTTAGCGACCCCANAAATTAGAACAGCCAACCCTGTGCAACCCCACAGATGGCAGCCCACCTGGCTCCACCGTTGCTGGGATTCTCCAGGCAAGAACACTGGAGTGGGATGCCATTTCTTTCTCCAATGCATGAAAGTGAAAAGTGAAAGTGAAGTCGCTCAGTCGTGTTTGACTCTTAGCGACCCCATGGACTGCAGCCTACCAGGCTCCTCCATCCACGGGATTTTCCAGGCAAGAGTAGTGGAGTGGGGTGCCATTGCCTTCTCTGAAAAAAAATGAAGAGCTTCTCAGATGCCCATTAAACAGGGACAGTTTGGTTTAGATGTCTATGTTTAATACGGCAAAATTCAGTGTTTGTAAAACAGAGTGAGAATTGTTTGCTACACTGCCTTTCCTTTTCAATCCCATGCCCAAACCATCATCACTGGCTTATGAACCATAATTAGTGTTGGTGGAGAGCAGAGTGGTTCCATACCGCCATTGATTAGAATGAGATTCAATTATCAAATGAAGGTTTATTAAAGTGCATGTTTCTAGCTAGCTGGCTTCTTACCATCCAGCGATTTACCCTCAGGGAGAAATACTACCCCCTAGGCAGCACAAAAGACCATCTTCACTTCTTATGTACACTGGGGCTGAGCACAATTTCTATCTGACATGGGAAAAGTCCAGAAGGATAATACTAAAAGGAAATGAGTTTTCAGGTGGAAGAATTAAATTTCAGGATGACAAGGGTACAATTTCTTCCCTGAATGAAGGAAAAAGGACCAATTCTTTCCAAGTTTCAGGTGACCCCTACCTCTGATGGAGGATAGGAAAGTAATCGCCCTCCTCAGCCATGGAATGGACCCTTCATTTTGAAACCAGGCTCATGTGCTGATTAGTTCTGCTAAATAACTCTGAAGAGACCCATTTGTTTAGCACTATGTGTAATTTTAAAGGAAAGGATGTGTCAGCAGCAGGGAAGAGAGTCAAATGAGGTCACTGATGAAATAGTGGGAGAAATTTGCCAGTGCCTCTGCCGTGTTTTTTTCTATTCCATCTTCACTGACCTTTGCACTAGAAAACTGATGCCCCAACTAAATGGACCCCTCATTTTCTCATTCCCTGAATGACCAGGCCAGCTCCCCAGAGCCTTCAGAAATGGATCTTCATTTCTCTATTGTTGGGGACACCACATTTAACCCTTAATGTTAAGACAGTTTTCACCTACAGAGCTTCCATCAGTATAAGCTGATTTTATCATAGAAGCCTTGGGTATTCAAAAGTCTCATCTCTGATATACTTTTTGTTTGTGTGGACAGTGAAATAACTGCCACCCTTACAGAAATACGTGGATATAGGCAGATTAAAAAAATATTCTAAATGTGACAATCCAAGAAAGTGATTGAGCATTGATTTTTTATCTATAGGTTACCTCAAACATAAATTAGTTTATGTCCTGAAAAGGTACTGGATATTTCAGACAATGTTGGTTGAATCTGATTTCACTTAAACAGCAGCAATTTAGTAAATATTGGATTCTTAACTTTAATACTAACATTTTTGTGTGAAGAAATAATGTCCTATAAGAAAATGAAAATACTGAACTTTATCATTTCCTTATCTGCAATTCCAGAATATTAAAACATACCCCATCATGATCATGAGCACAATCACTGTATTTTAGAAGTCTCTTGATTAAAGCTTTCTTCCCATCAAGTTAGTGAGAATTTGTGGCTAAAGATCTAGCCTATTCATATCAGTTTCTGCAGGGTTTCCAACAGAAGTTTTGTATATGGAAAGCACTTCAAAAATTTGAATCAAATAGGTGCATACTAAATAAATAGTGTATGAGTTTTCAATATTTGAGCAGATGAATTAAACAGGAAACTGAAGTTGCCAATTACATATTTTTCATCAGTTGAGCCATTCACCTGTTTCTGATTTTTTTGTGACTGCATGGACTACAGCATGCCAGGCTTCCCTGTTCATTACCAAATCACAGAGCTTCCTCAGACTCATGTCCATCAAGATGGTGATGCCATCCAACGATCTCATCCTCTGTCGTCCCCTTCTCTTTCTGCCTTCAATCTTTCCTAGCATCAGGGTATTTTCCAATGAGTCAGTTCTTCACATCAAGTGGCTAAAATATTGGAGTTTCAGTTCAGCATCAGTCCTTTCAATGAATATTCAGGATTATTTTCCTTTAGGATTGACTGGTTTGATCTCATTGCAGTCCAAGGGACTTTCAAGAGTCTTCTCCAACACCACAGTTCAAAAACATCAATTCTTCAGTGCTCAACTTTTTTATGGTCTGACTCTCACATCCATACATGACTGCTGCAGAAAATCATGGCTTTGACTAGATGAATATTTGTTGGTGAAGTAATATCTCTGCTTTTTAATATGCTGTCTAGGTTGGTCATAACTTTTCTTCCAAGGAGCAAGCGTCTTTTAATTTCATGACTGCAGTCAACATCTGCAGTGATTTTGGAGCCCAAGAAAATGAAGTCTGTCACTATTTCCTTTGGTTCTCCATCTATTTGCCATGAAGTGATGGGCCCAGATGCCTTGATCTTCATTTTTGAATGTTGAGTTTTAAGCCACCTTTTTCACTCTCCTCTTTCACTTTCATCAAGAGGCTCTTTAGTTCCTCTTCACTTTCTACCATAAGGGTGATATCATCTGCATGTCTGAGGTTATAGATATTTCTCCTGCCAATCTTGATCCCAGGTTGTGCTTCATCCAGCCTAGCATTTCACATGATGTATTCTGCATATAAGTTAAATAAGCAGGGTGACAATATACAGCCTTGACATACTCCTTTCTCAGTTTGGAACCAGTCTATTGTTCCATATCTGGTTCTAACTGTTGCTTGTTGACCTGCATATGGATTTCTCAGGAGGCAGGTAAGATGGTCTGGTATTAATTTTTCAGCTTGTTGTGATCTACACAGTCAAAGGCTTTGGAATAATCAATAAAGCAGAAATAGATGTGTTTCTGGACTTCTCTTGTTTTTTCTATGATCCAACAAATGTTGGCAATTTGATCTCTGTGCCTTTTCTAAATCCAGGTTGAACATCTGGAAGTTCACGGTTCACATATTGTTGAAGCTTGACTTGGAGAATTTTGACAATTATTTTGCTAGTGTGTGAGATGAGTGAAATCATGTGGTGGCTTGAACATTCTTTGGCATTGCCTTTCTTTTGGATTGGAAAGAAAACTGACCTTTTCTGGCCCTGTGGCCACGGCCACTGGAGAAGGGAATGGCAAACCTCTTCATATGAAAAGGCAAAGATATGCACTGAAAGATGAACTCCCCAGGTCTGTAGGTGCCCAATATGCTACTGGAGAAGAGTGGAGAAATAACTCCAGAAAGAATGAAGAGATGGAGCCAAAGTGAAACAATACCCAGTTGTGGATTTGACTGGTGATGGAAGTAAAGTCCGATGCTGTAAAGAACAATATTGTATAGAACCTGGAATGTTAGGTCCATGAATCAAGATAAATTAGAAGTGGTTAAACAGGAGATGGCAAGACTGAACATCACCATTTTAGGAATCAGGGAACTAAAATGGACAGGGATGGGCTAATTTAATTCAGATGACCATTATATCTACTACTGTGGGCAAGAATCTCTTAGAAGAAATGGTGTAGCCCTCATAGTCAACAGAAGAGTCTGAAATGCAGTACTTGAGTGCAGTCTCAAAAGTGACAGAATGATCTCTGTTTGTTTCCAAGGCAAACCATTCAATGTCACAGTAATCCAATTCTATGCCCCAACCAATAATGTTGAAGAAGCTGAAATTGAGCAGCTCTATGAAAAACTACAAGACCTTCTAGAACTAGCACCCCAAAAATGTCTTTTCCATCAGAGAGGAGTGGAATACAAAAGTAGGAAGTCAAGAAATACTGGAATAACAGGCAAAGTTGGCCTTGGAGTACAAAATGAAGCAGGGCAAAGGCTAACAAAGTTTTGCCAAGAGAACACATGGGTCATAGCAAACACCCTCTTCCAACAACACAAGAGAAGACTTTACACATGGAAATCACCAGATGGTCAATACTGAAATCAGATTGATTATATTCTTTGCAGCCAAAGATGGAGAAGCTCTATACAGTCAGCAAAAACAAGACCAAATGCTGACTGTGACTCAGATCATGAACTCTTTATTTTTCATAAGTAACAGCTTTATACTTTTTTCTTATTAAATCCTTATCTTCTTATTCCCTGCCTATTATTTATTACTTCTGGTTATCAGTTTATGGGGGCACTTTGGTGTGGCGGTTTTATAGGTCTCACTGACCCCTGCATTTCTGAGCCACTTTATTTATTTATTTATTATTTTTTATGAAACATTTTTATTTATTTCAATTTCATTTACACAATGTATGTTTTACCATCCTGCGTACATGTTCAGCTGTGTCTGACTCTGCAATCCCATGGACTGTAGCAGGCCAGGCTCCTCTGTCTATGGGATTTCCCAGGCAAGAATACTGGAGTGGATTGCAATTTCCTATTCTAGGGTATCTTCCCAACCCATGGATCAAACTCTGCATCTTCATGTCTTGGGCACTGGCAGGTGGATTCTTTTATATATATATATATATATATATATTTAATTAGAGGTTAATTACTTTACAATATTGTATTGGTTTTGCCATACATCAACATGAATCTGCCACAGGTATACACATGTTCCCCTTCCTGAACCCCTCACCCTCCTCCCTCCCCATACCATCCCTCTGGGTCATCCTAGTGCACCAGCCCCAAGCATCCAGTATCATGCATCAAACCTGGACTGGCAATTTGTTTCATATATGATATTATACATGTTTGAAGAGCTGAAGAATTAAAAGTAAGGGAGGTTTTTCTTCATTGTTTCATTTTTCCCACAGAATATAAATAACCAGAGGCATATACAGGGATTCACAGTTTCCTATTTTATTTGTTTGCTTCTTTGTGGCATCTGGTCTGTTTCAAGACCAGGCCTTGTGACTTTCAAAAATAAATTGTCTATTATAAACAGTCCATCAGCAGATGAATGGATAAGAAAGCTGTGGTACATATACACAATGGAGTATTACACAGCCATTAAAAAGAATACATTTGAATCAGTTCTAATGAGGTGGATGAAACTGGAGCCAATTATACAGAGTGAAGTAAGCCAGAAAGAATGACACCAATACAGTATACTAATGCATATATATGGAATTTATAAAGATGGTAATGATAACCCTGTGAGACAGCAAAAGAGAAACAGACTTTTGGACTCTGCGGGAGAGGGAGAGGGTGGGATGATTTGGGAGAATGACATTGAAACATGTATAATATCATATAAGAAATGAATCGCCAGTCTAGGTTCGATGCAGGGTGCAGGATGCTTGGGGCTGGTGCACTGGGATGACCCAGAGGGATGGTGTTGAGGGGGAGTTGGAGGGGGGTTCAGGATTGGATACATGTGTACACCCATGGTGGATTCATGTTGATGTGTGGCAAAACCTATACAATATTGTAAAGTAAAAAATAATAATAATAAATAAAATAAAATAAATTGTCAAGTGTTTCAGCATGGAAATACCCCCAAGATGAGGACTGCCTCTGTGAATTCTGTGTGTGGTCTGTATGGAGTCAACTTTTTTATTTGGAAGGCAAAATACAGAGTCAAAACAAGAGAGTTTGCTGTATAAAATGTCACTAGCATGAGTCAAAACCAGCATCTGTGACCTAGCAAGGTTGTCATAATCTTTTGGGGCCCCCGTTTCTTCCTCTATAAAATGGAGCTAATACCTTCTTCAGGAAGATTACATGAAAATTCAGTGTAATAATGTCAAGGAGTTCATTCATGCCTTTATTTAGCAATCTGGCTTGTAGAATGCTTTCACTTTTGTGTGTGTGTGTGTGTGTGTGTCTGTGTGTGTGAGCAAAAACAAGCCCAGAGCCTGTTTCTGTGTAGCTTATGCTCTAGTATTTTCTATAAAAAAAGAATAATTCAAATACTGCATAGTTACAACGTAATACATTTTCTGCAGAAAAGAACTGGATTCTATGAGGATATTGAGTATTTCTATAAGACAGTGTCCAAGGACTGTGGACCTGCTTTGCCTTAAGTCAAGATGAGATGTAAATAATGAAGAGAAGCTTTCCACATGAAGGAGGAGTGAGAAAAATATTTCAAGCCCAGGGGCCAGCAGGGGCTCAAGCCCCAGAGTGGCAGCATGTGGGGAAAAGTAGGAAAAGAATGGACAATAAGCCAGGAAGGTGCTGAAGGAGGGGTGGGCTAGTGAGAGAAAAAATTGAAGAGATAAGCAGAAGCCAGTCTTTTAAACCCTGTAGACCATACTAAAGTTTTAGACTTTCTATCAAGACCTATCACAAAAGCTAACTCCCTTTCAACTATGCTGGTACTATGTTTGCTAGTTTTAAATAGAAACAGAAGTGTGTTTCTTGAATCATGACTAATGTGATTGCTTAGCCCAGCCAGATGATCTATAGCCCAGCCTTTCCATTCTGAACCCCCCTGGTCTCTTGCCTACTGCTGGTGCAGCCACCCAAAGTGGCATGTTCTAGTTCTTTTAGAATCCTGGATGGAAAAGATGTCCACTGACCTCTTTCAGGTGTCCTTGTGCCTGATTGGAATGTACTGAACACAAGAGGACTATCCTGTCCTATAAATTTCCTGAGCTCAAAGCTTGTTTCTCTGCTGTTTAATTCCTTCTCCATATTTCTCCATCTTGGGTAGAGATGTCCCCTGGCTCACAAGCAGGACACATGGAAGGGATGAAAGAATAAGAGGGATTAAAGGAGGTAAATTAATTTTTTTTTCAAAGTAGGACATCAGAATAAGTATTCTTCCAATTCTGCCACCACATCTAAAGGATTCTATCATAATATTTTAAATGCTCTTCTTTCCATCCCTACTGTATTACCTTAGATCAGACTCTCATTCTTTTCACATTTACTTCTATGATAGAACATTCACTCCTGTGTTAATCAAGCCAACTCATATACCTTATGTTGTCAGACCAACCTTCCTTCAGTATGAAACTGAAACTGGTCCCTCCTCTGTCTAATATCTGTCAGTATTCCCTTATAATATGTATGGCATTTAGTATATGATCTTATGCTGGTACATCTACACAATGAGATGCTCAGATGGTTTCCATTCTGTAGTGTGAACAAGCCATATGTTCCCAGTACACTGGACCTTTTCTCTTTCTTTGTGCCAGACATGAATGGGTTATGGTATGGTGGTGGAGATGCTGCTCCAGCTCATGGGATTAACTGAAAAAGTCATATTTCATCTTAATGAGGGTGACTGATAGCAGAACTGTACTAGGAATTATGCTAACCACTTTACATGCCATACTTTATTCATTTCTCATGACCAAGCTTTGAACGTGGTGTCATCATCTTTATTTTATACATACAGAAAATCAGGGGTATTTCAGGGTACTATTTAAATTTCCCAGTGAGTAAGTGGCACAGTTTGAAGTGAGACACAGACAGACAATTATCAGAGTACACACTTTCAACCACTGTTATATACTTCCATTTCCTAATTGTTTCTTCTTTTCTTATAGACAAAAGTTAATGAGCTAATAAAATTTAAAAAAAAAAAGTTAATGAGCTAAAATCAAACTAGGATTTTAAGCTGTATAATTATTTCTGTTTGTCCAAATTCACAGAGACAATTTCCAGGTTGTTGTTGTTTTTTTTTTTTTCCCTATAAATGCAAGATTATTTAGCTTGAAATCAGGTAACTATCACTAAATCCTTTACAACTTTGTGTTATGCTGAAAATCCACTTAAAAATGCCTACAATAATAGAATCTAAAATTCATCCATGACCTAGCCAAGGATCAGGTTCTCTAAGCCTCTTGACTGTTTTACATCATTCTGAAAGAATATGGAGCTAATGTTCCTGCCCTATCTTTCCCCCTCTCCCCCAAAGAACAATTTCACTAGCCTTTGAGATTTTGCTAAAAGCCCAATACACGTGTCTTCAAGGAGCTTTATCATATGGTCTTAGTAACAAGAACCCAATGAAAATGCACATATTACACAGCCTTGGTTCCTCCACCAGTGATTGGAAATAGATCGGAAGAGCTAAGGCACTAACTCAACCAGCCATTCCATCATCAGCTTGTCTCAGGGTAGTAATAAACTTCTTGGTCTGCTAAATTTATGGAGTAGAAGTGTGAGCACAGCCTCCCAGCAGTACCCATGGCTTTGATCAGGTCAATAACAGTGGTCTGGAGATCTGCATGCTGACCATTATAAGCACCAATGTGAACTCTCACCAGTGTGCTGTCATTAGCAATTGCTTTCATATTAGTTCCTTGGCTGCAAAGATAAATCAGGCTGCCTAATGTAAAGATTTTACATGAGATTGCATGAGAGCCTTTCCTATGTGGGAGAATAGGATTAAGGGTTTAACTCCTAAATACTCTCCTCATTTATATACCCCACTAGTTTAACCAGAAACTCAGACCATGAAAGAGCTAGTATATTATAGCCATGAGTCTCCTCATCTGACTGAAGGTATGACCTCTATCTTTGCAAAAACAATGATACCCTATGCTGCAGTGGGAAAAAATCATGTTACTGTATATGATTTATGCATTTAATAAGCTTAGATGTCCTAGTTGTACTCTGTGTTTAGAGTGGATATAATTGATTTTGTAGCAAATTTGAAAGGCAAGTTGTATTGGTCCTTGAAGGATTGTGCTTGCTCTGCCACTGGACCTTCGTAGGCACCATTTGATCTACCTTTACCACTGTTGCTCTCTTCATGACATAGTTAACTTATTTATTTATTTGGCTGCACCATGTCTTAGTTGTGGCACACAGGATCTTCAATCTTCCTCATGATATGCAGGATCTTTTTTTTTTTTTTCATTCTACCTTTTATTTATTTATTTATTTTACTTTACAATACTGTATTGGTTTTGTCATACATCAACATGAATCTGCCACGGGTGTACACATTTTCCCAATCCGGAACCCCCCTCCCACAACCCTCCCCATACCATCTCTCTGGGTCATCCCAGTGCACCAGCCCCGAGCATCCTGTATCCTGCATCGAACCTAGACTAGCGATTCATTTCTTATATGATATGATACATATTTCAATGCCATTCTCCCAAATCATCCCTCCCTCTCCATCTCCCACAGAGTCCAAAAGACTGTTCTATACATCTGTGTCTCTTTTGCTGTCTTGCATACAGGGTTATCGTTACCATCTTTCTAAATTCTATATATATGTGTTAGTATACTGTATTGGTGTTTTTCTTTCTGGCTTACTTCACTCTGTATAATAGGCTCCAATTTCATCCACCTCATTAGAACTGATTCAAATGTATTCTTTTTAATGGCTGAGTAGTACTCCATTGTGTATATGTACCACAGCTTTCTTATCCATTCATCTATTGATGGACATCTAGGTTGCTTCCATGTCCTGGCTATTATAAACAGTGCTGCAATGAAAATTGGGGTACACATGTCTCTTTCAATTCTGGTTTCCTCAGTGTGTATGCCCAGCAGTGGGATTGCTGGGTCATAAGGCAGTTCTATTTCCAGTTTTTTAAGGAATCTCCTCACTGTTCTCCACAGTGGCTGTACTAGTTTGCATTCCCACCAATATGCAGGATCTTTTAGTTGTAGCATGCAAGCTCTTAGTCACAGCATGTGGAATCTAGTTCCCTGACCAGGGATCGAACCCTGCATTAGGAGCATACAGTCTTAGCTACTGGGCCATCAGGGCTAAGTATGGATATAATTAATTCTTAGTCTTTCTTCAGATGGCTGCTCAGAATCACTTCCTCAGGGAAGCTTTCTCACACCTTGCTGATTAAATGTCCATCTCTTATTTTCACCGCATATGGGTGCTCACTTCAATGTAATCAATATATTTGGTGACTCTTGGACCCATGCCTGTGTATCTCACTAAGTTGGCACCTTAATGAGGATCAGAACCCTGTGCTTTGGCTTATGATTATATCCTCAGTACTGAGTACAGTCTTCAGCTCACAGTAGGAAAGAAAGAGCTATTGTAGCCAAGAATGTAATGCAATGAGAAAAAAAAATATTTTAAAAATTAAGAAAGATATGTAATATCTTTAAAAGAAACCTGGAGAAAATTATTCATCTTAAATTATAACAGCATTCACTTATTCTTTTTTTTTTTTCAAGAAATATTTTTCAATCTTCCCAGGTTTTGCTAAAGGTTTATCTTAGGAAATAAATAAAACCTTATTTCCTAAGGTTTATTTCCCAGGTTTTTCCTAATACCTGGATCTACAATGGTAAATAATTAGTAAATATAAATAATATTTTTTAAAAATCTAGTTTTTCATTTTCTCTTTGATCAAAATAATACTATATACTTATTCAATAAAAATGGAATGGTATAAATCTTTGCCCTCTACTTATGTATCAGTGCTTGGTGGCAACCTTTATGTTTGTTCCCTCTGAGAGTACAGGAAATTAATGCTTGGAAAATAGTGTTTTACATTTGCTCAAAATTCCAGAAACAATTTCCTCTGGAAGAAACTTCCAGAGGAAGTTTATAATAATGATGATGGCTTATAATAATACTAATGGCTTTATAATTGATGATCAGGATATATGACACCTATATTTATTTTTACAAAAGCATTTTTTAAAAAGTCCACCTTTTTTGTAGACTGAAAATGATGTGTTTTAAATGGCTTTATTGTTGTTGTTTTTTTTTAACTGTTAAGTAAAAATTTCCTTTCATGGAATCAAATCCTCTGGAAACCAACCTCTGCCAGACAGTGGTTGATAATATTATAAGGAAAATAAGCATGTGTTAGTGAAAAATGAGGTATTTAGGTATTCAATGGATATATGTGTTTCTTGTATGTGATGTGTCACAGAGGACTGTCTGGAGTGACAGTTGGGTGTCAGAGGAAAAACTTGAATTTCTCTCAGCAGTGTGTTGAGTAAAGACTGAACATAATAAAGTGCATCTGGCTTGGTTTCCAGAGAGATCTAAAAAATTATTTTTTCTACAAACTAGACCCAGTTTTTATTGAACTTGTCTCTATAAGCAAGTTAAGATTGACCATAGGTAGTTTTTACTCACATGATTTTTATTGGCCACTTGCTTGTTTAGGGGAAATAGAGAAACAGGAGAGTACAGCTCTAATAAGAGTTTATTGAGTTTGCCACACCTTTAAACAAGATCAAGATCCATGTTTGGCAGTGTAATAAGGCGATCATATATTCCAGCCTAAAACATTCACTCATGAACAAAAAGAGTTCTACGTAAGATCCTAAATATGAAACAGTTACATGCAATTTGACCGTAAACCACATCTGCTTAACAGTTTAGTAAGACACGTAAATGGCATTCATTTCACTTTTATTCAACAGGTGGAACTTTCATGCCAAAGCTTGAATGTCCTAGATCAGAGGATCTCAAACTGTGGCCCCATAACCAGCAATATTAGCATTACATGAGAAATTGTTAGAAATGCAAATTCCAAACCCCATCCCAAACTTATTGAATCAGAAGCTCTAGAAATAAAGTCCAAAGATCTGTGTCTTAACTATCCCTCCTAACAAGTGTTTCTAACTGCCTTCTAATGAGTGCTAAAGTTTGAAAATGGGTACTGCCCTAGATTCAGGTAAACCAAGTTCAGTCCTGACTTAGAGTGTCACTTTAATTCTCGGCTTCTCCACTTTTTCATTTCTAAATCAAGATGTATTAAGCTACATCTGGGGCTTCCCTGGTGGCTCAGATGGTAAAGAATCTCCCTGCAATGTGGGAGATTCAAGAGATGCAGTTTTGATCCCTGGGTTGGGAAGATCCCCTGGAGAAGGGAATGGCCATCTACTCTAGTAATCTTGCCTGGAGAATTCCATGAACAGAGTAGCCTGGCATATTTCTTAGGGTTGCATATAACAGAAAAGCCATTCAACCATGCCTCACACTTTGTGACTCCATGGACTGGCTATTCCATGGAATTCTCTAGGCCAGAATACTGGAGTGGGTAGCCTTTCCCTTGTCCAGGGGATCTTCCCAACTGAGGATTAAACCTAGGTCTCCTGCATTACAGGTGGATTCTTTACTGTCTGAACCAGCAGGGAAGCCCAAGAATACTGGAGTGGGTAGCTTATCCTTTCTCCAACAGATCTTCCCTACCCAGGAGTAGAACTGGGGTCTCTTGCATTGCTGGCAGATTCTTCACCAGCGGAGCTACCAAATCTAAAAATGATGCTGTGGAAGAGTTACACTCAATATGCCAACAAATTTGGAAACCTCAGCAATGGCCACCGGACTGGAAAATATCAGTTTTCATTCCAATCCCAAAAAAGGCAATGCAAAAGAATCTTCAAACTACCACACAATTGCACTCATTTCACACACTTTGCAAAGTAATGCTCAAAATTCTCCAAGCCAGGCTTCAGCAGGATGTGAACTGAGAAATTCCAGATGTTCAAGCTGGATTTAGAAACAGCAGAGGAACCAGAGATCAAATTGCCAACATCCTTTGGATCATCGAAAAAGCAAGAGAGTTCCAGAAAAACATATATTTCTGATTTATTGACTATGCCAAAGCCTTTGACTGTGTAGATCACAATAAACTGTGGAGAATCCTGAAAGAGATGGGAGTACCAGACTACCTGTCTTGCCTCTTGAGAAATCTGTATGCACGTCAGGAAGCAACAGTTAGAACTAGACATGGAACAACAACAGACTGGTTCCAAATAGGAAAAGGAGTACATTGTCACCGTGCTTATTTAACTCACTGCAGAGTACATCATGAGAAATGCTGGGGTGGATGACATACAAGCTGGAATCAAGATTGCTGGGAAAAATATCAATAACCTCAGATATGCAGATTATACCACCCTTATGGCAGAAAGTGAAGAACTCAAAAGTCTCTTGATGAAAGTGAAAGAGAAGTGTGAAAAAGTTGGCTTAAAGCTCAACATTCAGAAAACTAAGATCATGGCATCTGGTCCTATCACTTCATGGGAAATAGATGGGGAAACAGTGGAAACAGTGGCTGTCTTTATTTTGGGGGCTCCAAAATCACTGCAGTGGTGACTGCAGCCGTGAAATTAAAAGACACTTACTCCTTGGAAGGAAAGTTATGACCAACCTAAACAGCATATTAAAAAGCAGAGACATTACTTTACCAACAGTTGTCCATCTATTCAAGGCTATGGTTTTTCCAGTAGTCATGTAAGGATGTGAGAGTTGGACTATAAAGAAAGCCGAGTGTTGAAGAATTGATGCTTTTGAACTGTGGTGTTGAAGAAGACCTTTGAGAGTCCCTTGGGCTGCAAGGAGATCCAACAAGTCCATCATAAAAGAGATCAGTCCTGAGTGTTCATTGGAAGGGTTGATGTTGAAGATGAAACTCCAATACTTTGGCCACCTGATGTGAAAAGCTGACTCATTTGTAAAGACCCTGATGCTGGGCAAGATTGAAGGCAGGCGGAGAAGGGGATGACAGAGGATGAGATGATTGGATGGTATCACCAATTCAATGGACATGAGTTTGGGTAAACTCTGGGAGTTGGTGATGGACAGGGAAGCCTGGCGTGCTGCAGGCCATGGGGTCACAAAGAGTCAGACACAACTGAGCGACTGAACTGAACTGAACTGAAGAAATTTAAAAGTGATTAAGCAAAAGTTTAGAAATGTCACCTCTAACTGCTATTTTTAGTTTTTTAAACATTTATTCTATTATACTTTACCAATCCAGATGTTCCTGAAGAGACAGAATGAGCCTTACCCTTACTAAGTGAGAGGATTGTGGAGGACACATCCTAAGTTGGCTGTTAATGCTCCTTGTATCTAGATATTATGTCTCTGTCTGGTTATGCCCTGTCTTTGAGTATGGGTGAGAATTCTGACTTGCTCCTAACCAATAGAATATGGCTCAGTCATTGTCATATCACTTCTATGAATATATTACATAAGATATGCCTTTATCTTTCTCTCAGACTCTCCCTGTATACACTTTCCTTTAAAGGCTTTTGATGGAACAAGCTGCCAGTACTGTCAACCTCCTTATACTGAAAAGAACTGAGAGTGGCTTTCAGCTGACAGCCAAGAAGGAAATGAGTACCTCAGTCCATCAGCCCACAGGGGACTGAATCTTGACAACAATCATTGGGAAGCAGATTCTTCCTCAGCTGAACTTTCAAATGAGACCTTAAGCCCCACCGCCACCTTGACTGGAGTTTGGTGAGATATCCTGGAGCAGAAGATCCAGGTAAGCCATAGCCAGATTCCTTATCTGCTGAAGCAGTGATGGAATGCATGTGCATTATTTATCTTAAACCTGTATTGCTGTGTAGCAGTAGATAATGCAAAGATTCAATGGTATCCATTGTAGACTATTAAGTCCCTATGTTGTATGTACATGTGTACTAAGTCGCTTCAGTCGTGTCTGTCTCTGTGCAGCCCTATGGACTGCAGACTGCCAGACTTCTCTATACATGGGATTCTCCGGGCTAGAGTACTGGAGTAGGTTGCCATGCCTTCCTCCAGGGGATCTTCCCTTCCCAAGGATTGAACCTGTGTTTCTTAAGTCTAACCTGTATTGACAGGCTGATGCTTTACCACTAGAGCCACATGGGAAGCCTAAGTCCCTATGCCATGTGCTTCTTTCTCAAAGTGCTTGAAATCAGAATAAATTTAGATAAAAAGTTAAATAACATTCTGTAACACTAAAATAAAGACAGTGATCTCTAGATATGACAGAGAGAACTTAGAGAAGAATGAAAGGCTACTGAAAAGGTAACCACAAAGCCAAGCAGATGGGCCTCTCAACAGAATTTAATGACCCTTATCCTGGAATGCAATTTTTCACCTGTCCTCAAAAGTCTGGGCTAGGTGTCCTCTCCTCTGGAAGGCTGTTCCATGGAACTCCATTCAAAAGCAACACTCTTCTGTGCTCCCATATAACCTGACTCCACTTCTTTGTCTGGTTGTATTCTCGTCTCCCTCATTTCATCCTTGGACACTGAGTAGTTCATCTTTGCTTCCTTTCTCAAGGTGCTCTTTCAGCTCTCCTCTTGCCCCACTCCACCTTCATACTTCATATGAGATTCCATATTAATATAACCCTAATTTGTGATTCCAAATGCAAAATAATTTAAGGAAAAATCAAAGTGTATTGGCTGTTTCAGTGAAACAGTCCAATGTGTGGTGCTGGTGTGAGCAACAGCTAGTTCCAGTCAAATTATGATGTCAGGCTTCATTGTGTTTTTGTCTGCCTCCTCTTTCTCCCATTTGTTCTCCTCCCCTTTTATCAACTTGTTTTCTCCTTCTTGCTCTGAGTCCCTCTCTCTCTTTACCCCTACTCAATTTCACCTTTCTTTCTGCTGTCTTCATCCTCAAGAAAAGTTTTCCGATGTGACTCAATGGTATTTCCATTAACTTTGTGCTTACTGCATCCTTCCAGCCAAGTTTCTCTTCCTAGCATTCTAGACCATCCTAAAAGGGATTCACTCTGTCCCTGGTTATATTGTGGAACTACTCCACAGTGAATCATTTTGGCCAGTCTTCGTAAAGCCTCTTCATTTATCAGTTTCAGTCACATGACTGATGAGCTCACCAGATGCACATGGAATAATAGAAAGGAATTTTCAAAATGGAAACATTTCAGGACAGACTGAAAAGTAACAGATGACCATTCAGTTCAGTTCAGTCACTCAGTCGTGTCCGACTCTTTGCGACCCCATAAGTCACAGCACGCCAGGCCTCACTGTCCATCACCAACTCCCACAGTTCACTCAGATTCACGTCCATTGAGTCAGTGATGCCATCCAGCCATCTCATCCTCTGTCGTCCCCTTCTCCTTCTGCCCCCAATCCCTCCCAGCATCAGAGTCTTTTCCAATGAGTCAACTCTTAGCATGAGGTGGCCAAAGTACTGGAGTTTCAGCTTTAGAATCATTCCTTCCAAAGAAATCCCAGGGCTGATCTCCTTCAGAATGGACTGGTTGGATCTACTTGCAGTCCAAGGGACTCTCAAGAGTCTTCTCCAACACCACAGTTCAAAAGCATCAGTTCTTCAGCACTAAGCCTTCTTCACAGTCCAACTCTCACATCCATACATGACTACTGGAAAAACCACAGCCTTGACTAGATGGACCTTAGTCGGCAAAGTAATGTCTCTGCTTTTGAATATACTATCTAGGTTGATCATAGCTTTCCTTCCAAGGAGTAAGTGTCTTTTAATTTCACCATTTCACTGTAGTCACCATTTGCAGTGATTTTGGAGCCCCCCAAAATAAAGTCTGACACTGTTCCCACTGTTTCCCCGTCTATTTCCCATGAAGTGATGAGACGGGATGCCATAATCTTCGTTTTCTGAATGTTGAGTTTTAAGCCAACTTTTCCACTCTCCTCTTTCACTTTCATCAAGAGGCTTTTGAGTTCCTCTTCACTTTCTGCCATAGGGTGGTATCATCTGCACATCTGAGGTTATTGATATTTCTCCCAGCAATCTTGATTCCAGCTTGTGTTTCTTCCTGTCCAGCGTTTCTCATGATGTACTCTGCATATAAGTTAAATAAGCAGGGTGACAATATACAGCCTTGACGGACTCCTTTTCCTATTTGGAACCAGTCTGTTGTTCCATGTCCAGTTCTAACTGTTGCTTCCTGACCTGCATACAGATTTCTCAAGAGGCAGCTCAGGTGCTGTGGTATTCCCATCTCTCTCAGAATTTTCCACAGTTTATTGTGATCCACACAGTCAAAGTCTTTGGCATAGTCAATAAAGCAGAAATAGAAGTTTTTCTGGAACTCTCTTGCTTTTTCCATGATCCAACGGATGTTGGCAATTTGATCTCTGGTTCCTCTGCCTTTTCTAAAACCAACTTGAACATCAGGGAATTCACGGTTCACATATTGCTGAAGCCTGGCTTGGAGAATTTTGAGCATTACTTTACTAGCATGTGAGATGAATGCAATTGTGAGGTAGTTTTCCACAGTCAGCTCCTGGTCTTGTTTTTGTTGACTGTATAGAGCTTCTCCATCTTTGGCTGCAAAGAATATAATCAATCTGATTTCGATGTTGACCATCTGGTGATGTCCATGTGTAGAGTCTTCTCTTGTGTTTTTGGAAGAGGGTGTTTGCCATGACCAGTGCATTTTCTTGGCAAAACTCTATTAGTCTTTTCCCTGCTTCATTCCTCATTCCAAGGCCAAATTTGCCTGTTACTCCAGGTGTTTCTTGACTTCCTACTTTTGCATTCCAGTCCCCTATAATGAAAGGACATCTTTTTTAGGTGTTAGTTCTAAAAGTCTTGTAGTTCTTCATAGAATCGTTCAACTTCAGCTTCTTCAGCATTACTGGTTGGGGCATAGACTTGGATTACCGTGATATTGAATGGTTTGCCTTGGAGGCGAACAGAGATCATTCTGTCATTTTTGAGATTGCATCCAAGTACTGAATTTCAGACTCTTTTGCTGACCATGATGGCTACTGCATTTCTTCTGACCATTAAGAACCACTATTTACTGACTCATAAGCAAAAACCCAATTAATTCCTGGTTCGCCCTTACTCCCCTTTGATATCCCCTGTGTGCTTATGTCCCTACATCTCTGGCTTTCAGCGTTTGTGAAATAAACCAACCCATGTGTTGTCTCCCACTCCAGTACTCTTGCCTGGAAAATCCCATGAACGGAGGAGCCTGGTGGGCTGCAGTCCATTGGGTCACGAAGAGTCGGACACGACTGAGTGACCTCACTTTCACTTTTTACTTTCATGCATCGGAGAAGGAAATGGCAACCCACTCCAGTGTTCTTGCCTGGAGAATCCCAGGGATGGCGGAGCCTGGTGGGCTGCCATCTATGGGGTCGCACAGAGTCGGACACGGCTGAAGCAACCTAGCAGTAGCAGCACGAGTTGTCTAGGACCTCTTTCCATGGTAAACTTACCTGTTCCCCCAACTCTTTCAAAAATACTTTTCCAATTATTTTAACTTTATGTTAAAAGATCAGTTCCTCGAGCTGGACCATGAAGATTCCATCTGACTTTCTCCAGTGGCTCCTGCATACTCTTCCCATGCTAGTTTACTGTACAGAATTACTTGTGATTTTCCAAAAGCCACTCCATGGTCTTGTCTCTACATGTGCTTCCTTGTCCTTCCTGACTGCTCTTTCTTGACAGTCCTTCAAAGGCCAGCCTAGTAAACTTTCCTGACAAGCTCTGTTTTAAATTTTGAGACACTCTTTGGTGCTTCTATGTGACCTGATTGCTCTCTTCAAACTGGTTGTGTTTCTGTCTCCTTCACAAAAATAATGAGCTTCAAGAGAACAAGCACTGTCTCTTTTTTCTCCTTAGGCTTTAAAAGGACCAGAGTTTTTTCTACATAGTAGGCATGCAAATTTTGGTTAATGAATACATAGTCACATTTAATCTGCCCCATGACCCTGTGTGATTGATGTTCTCCGGTGGTGCTAGTGGTAAAGACCCACCTACCTGTACAGGAGATGTATAAGATGTAGATTCGATCTCTGGGTTGGGAAGATCCCCTGGAGGAGGACACGGGTAACTACTCCAGTATTCTTACCTGGAGAATCCCATGGACAGAGGAGTCTGGCAGACTACAGTCAGTAGGGTTGTAAATATTTGGACACAAATGAAGCGACTGACCATGTACACATGCACTCACTACAGAAAATACAAAATTATATAAAATATAAGGTAAAATGAGCTTATACTTATACTGTGCAGATATAATCACTGTTGACATTTTGGTGCATTTCTTTCTAACCATTATGTTTGCATAAAAAAAAAAGACTGCAGTTATATACTATTCATTTCCTGGGATGGTTTTCCATCACTCTCTTTTATACAGTGCAGGGTCCAATCTCAATCTTTTGTTTCCATCCTTTTGAAAATGCTCATCCTCCTTTATAAGGCACTCACTCTTTCTCCTGCAGCACATTCTTCTGGGCTCTCTCAGCCAATAACTCAGTTTCTATTCTTTTGTGATTCTTTCTGTGAGACCCTCAAATTAAGTTATCTATTACTTCTCTGTGCTGGTTGACTACCTGGGACATGTATCCCTTGTAACATTTAGACATTTTATTTTAATTATGTGCTCGCTGGATGTTTTACCCGTTCGACGCAGCATACCACTTTTGCCTCTTATCTTCCTCTGTTCCTTCTGGTCCCTTCTTGCCCCTTCCCATTCTCATTCTTCACTTGTAATCTGACATATATCATGTACTCAGTATGTGATTACAAATGAATGAACCATGCCATGAACTTTTAGTCCTGTATCTGATACAGATGAGCAAAGAGAGGCATATGCAAGTTATGTCAGTTGCCCAAGGACACACTGATATGCTGCTTTCATTTTCTTGAAGGAGAAAAAAAATCAATAGTCTGCAGTGTCTTTCAAATAAATTAAACACTCATGAACCAGTTTTATATCTAGAGTGGATATTTGCAATATTGATGTTTCAAAATGAAATTGAGCATTACCCCATCACCAGAATGTCTTAACACCAGTGAGTTAATGCTTCCATCAGCCATAAGCTGTAGCTAAACTTCTCTGAAAACTGGCTTCATTTCAGTGGCAGCTCTTCCAACCACCAACTCATCTCGTAACAATGTAGAGGCCATGCAGAGTGGTTTGCATCACTGGCCAGGTGTGCTAGTTTTGTTAAGACTGACAAAGGGACCAAGGAGAACAGAGTTCTTGTAGGATAGAAGTTTTGTTTGCATTGCTCCTCTCTCCCTCCTCCTCTTCCTCCTGACTTCTCATCGCTGAACTGTGATTGTACCATCTTCTCCTTGAGAAAGTCAGTCAGGAAAATAAAAGCACCCACTTGTGTAAATAAAGAGCTTGTTCTCCCAAAGTCTTTCCAGCAGTGCACAATGGAACTTGCTGTAAACACAAGAGCAACGTGATCTGTCGGCAAAGAACTTGGTCCAGATGCTACTGTCTGTGCTTTGGGGTTGTTTTCTTGTTGGTTTATTTGAAAAAAAAAAAAAGACACTGCAATAAAGAAAAATAAGAAGTACATGGGTTTTGCTCATCCAGTAATAACCAATAGATAATTGTAAGTGAATTTCCCTGAAAGCAACTGGAGAGAGATTTTTACAGTTGTGTGAGGAGAGAGAAGGCACACACTGACAGAGCTAATTATTAGAATCTGAGCATTCAATGCTGCATTTCCTATTCTGACAGGATATCATTTTAACCCATGAGCAGAAAATAAACTCCTTGGGATGATTTGATTTGTCAATTCAGATCATCTGTTAACTCTGTCAATGATGTTTATTGAGTGTCTACTGTATACATAGATGGGAAGTCCAGGAGCATTTCATCAGTATGGCCACTTAGTACTACTGTTGCTACTGCTAAGTCGCTTCAGTCGTGTCTGACTCTGTGCGACCCCATAGATGGCAGCCCACCAGGCTCCACCATCCCTGGGATTCTCCAGGCAAGAACACTGGAGCGGGTTGCCATTTCCTTCTCCAATGCATGAAAGTGAAAACTGAAAGTGAAGTCGCTCAGTCGTGTCCGACTCTTCATGACCCCATACACTGCAGCCCACCAGGCTCCTCTGTCCATGGGATTTTCCAGGCAAGAGGATTGGAGTGGGCTGCCATTGCCTTCTCCATAGTACTACTGTATATGTTCCCAAATATGGGTTCAGGAGAGTTCTCTCAGATTGTTCTCCAACGGGACCCAGCTAGAACCAGCAATATTCCCCTCATACCCTTTGCATGCAACATAAAATAAACTTAGTGACCTAAAGGGCAATTCAAAGAATCTGCCTGCGGTGTGGGAGACCTGGGTGTGATCCCTGGGTAGGGAAGATGCCCTGGGGAAGGGAATGGCAACCCTTGCCTAGAGAATCCCCATGGACAGAGAGCCTGACAGGCTACAGTCCATGGGGTCACAAAGAGTTGGACACAACTGAGCAACTGAGCACAATACAACATAACATTGTCATGCTTAGTTTCTGTAACTAGTACCTAGGAGTGAGGAATGATTATACCAATGTTTTTCAGATTTTGGATTGCCAAGTCCATACCCCATATTTCTGAATCTAATACTTACCCAATAATGCAGATGTAGCTGGTCCAGGACCCCATCTTGAGTCACACTGTTCAATGTCATCTCCCACAAAATGTTTTCGACAGCATGTGAACAGTCACAGGCAATGTCACCTTGCTCATACACTTAACTTCCTGTCATTTCTTTTTTCGTCACTAATCAAAACATTATGCAGAACAATAAAAATTAAGTATAATATCTTCCTAGTTAGCTCACCCATTCCTAGACATAATTTCTCAGGACCCAGTAAAATCATATGGTTTAATTATAGTTAGCAAGGCAGACTGAGTGTCATTGCATTCATTTGCTCACATGACCACTTGTTTAATCAACATATATTCTTGTACTTGTCGTAGTCAAATCCTGTGCTAGGAACTGAGAATACAAAGATGAGAAAGGCATAAACAGTTTTGTTAGGAGATCAAAATCGAGAGGGGGAAATCAAGCAAATATAAAGCTGTCAGCTACAGTGGATCAATGATGGCAGCAAGCACAAAGGAGGAGCTCTACTTCCAACCAGACTGGAGAGAGGGTCAGGAAATGTTTCAGAGTAACTGATGTCTGTGCTCCCTTGGAGAGGTTGAAAGCCTATGAATTTAATGGGCACAGCGCTTAGTTCCCAGAATGATGGTAATGCTAGAGATGAAAGAGTATATTTTTTAACAATGACCCTCCTGTGATGAAAATGAATAGGTTAGGAGCACTTGCCTTAGGGATCAGCTTTCTGAATTCAAATGTTGTCTTGGTCACTTGATACCTGTGTGACACTGGTAAGCTACTCAATTTCCCTGAGTCCCATTTTTTTCATTTGTAATATATGAATAATAATAATAATTGGATTGTGTTGAGATCAAGTTCAAGATAATGTGTTTAAAATCCCTAGTACACTGACTAACCTATACATAGACAGCATAGACATTACTCTTTTTATTTCTTGCCACACCAAGTGCCATGTGGGATCCTAGTTCCCTGACTAGGGGTCGAACCCACACTCCCTGCATTTGAAGCCCAGAGTCTTAACCAGTGGACTGCCAGGGAGGTCAGACAGTACTCTTTAAATAAGAATGGAAATGGTAATGAATATCTAATGAACTCAGCACAGCAAGTTATCACCCTACACTTATGAGAAGAATTTGAAAGGTAAGATATGATAACAGGAATAGAAAATGAATTTTCACAACAGCCTTGCTTATCACACTCCTAGAATATCTATACATTTCTTTTGTAAACTAAATTCTATGTGTATGTGTGTGTGTGTGTGTTTTAGTTGCTCGGTCATGTCCAACTCTTTGTGATGCCATGAATCCTAGCCCATCAGTCTCCCTGTCCATGAAATTCTCCAGGCAAGAATACTGGAGTTGGTGGCCATTTCCTTCTGTGTGCTGTGCTTAGTCACTCACTCATGCCCAACTCTTTGTGACCTCGTGGACTATAGCCCACCAGGCTCCTCTGTCCTTGGAGATTCTCCAGGCAAGAATACTGGAGTGGGTTACAATGCCCTCCTCAAGTGGATCTTCCCAACCCAGAGGTTGAACCCAGATCTCCCACATTGCAGGTGGAATCTTTACTGTCTGAGCCACAGAGAAGCCCAATTTCCTTCTATACGGCCCTCTAAATATTTGTTAAAGTTTTGGTCTGAAAATAGAACACCGGAAAATTTTATCCAGCCCTTTTAATGTCAGTAGAAGTAATCCAAGGCTCAGGAAATTTAGGTGGCTTCATCAGCCATTTACAATAGGGCATAGGCTTCTTGAAGACCGGAGTCACATTTGCTCACATTATAATCCTAGCTCTTAACATGAGCCTCAGACATTAAAGGTGGCACAACACTTATTCATGAGCACTGAGTGAATGAACAATTTAAGGCTTTGTTTCATTTTTTGTTTTTTAAATTCTTATGGCTCATATTGTCAAAAACTCAATCCATCTTAACCATGTATCTGAGACAAAGATAAAACTTATGTAAAGAGATCACATGTATTAAAATGTTTTTTCCTTATGCACACTTTTAATTCTTTAATGCAGTTGCAAAGATTCCTGCATAAAAAGGCTTCTATCTACAATTTTATTTAAATTGCTGGACTACAGTTAAACCTCATGGAAGTGAGTTACTCCTAATATTTTCTGCATATTTTTTCTCTAAGATCAATAAGAAATAGTTTGCCAAATCTTTCTTTATTGATTAAATAAACATGGTTGACTCTGCTTTTTTCAATTGCCCTTATCTTACCATTCCTGATATAGAAACCAGGACATTCATAAGTTATTGGTTTTAGAACTGGGCTCACCATTGAAAGGAAATGCATGCCTATCCTGATCAAAATATATTATATCCAGAGCCTCATGCTATCTCCTGTGTTCTTTTTCTAGTCTTTGCTTCCCTCATATTTTCAGACTTGATAACTCTTTCATATGATCTTTGTCAATAAAAGATGGTTTATAACCTGACCACTTCCAATTTACCTTGATTAATGGTAATTTAATTTACCATGAAATTTACCATTTAATTTACCATGAAATTAAAAGATGCTTGCTCCTTGAAAGAAAAGCTTGGGAGAAAGGCTGCAACCAACCTAGACAGCATATTAAAAAGCAGAGAGATTACTTTGCCAACAAAGGTCCATCTAGTCAAAGCTATGGTTTTTCCAGTAGTCATGTATGGATGTGAGAGTTGGACTATAAAGAAAGCTGAGCACTCAAGAATTGATGCTTTTGAACTGTGGTGCTGGAGAAGACTTTTAAGAGTCCCTTGGACTGCAAGGTGATCAAACAAGTCAATTGTAAAGGAAATCAGTCCTGAATATTCACTGGAAGGACTGATGCTGAAGCTTAAACTCCAATACTTTGGCCACCTGATGCAAAGAACTGACTCATTGGAAAAGACCCTGATGTTGGGCAAGATTGAAGGCAGGAGGAGAAGGGGATGACAGGATGAGATGGTTGGATGGCCTCATCAACTCGGACAGGTGTTTGAACAAGCTCTGGGAGTTGGTGATGGACACAAAAGTCTACAGTGTTGTAGTCCATGGGGTGGCAAAGAGTTGGACACAACTGAACAACTGGACTGAACTATAACCTGGCATGACCCTAAATTAAACAATAATGGTCTCTCATTTTAAGGTAAATTGGCAAATTTTTCTCAAATTTTTTTTCAACCATAAGTTGGTACCATGGATGTAAGGTGTTCCTCTGATAGTAGAAAACTTATTTTGCTTTTCCATGAATGTTATAAGGTTTTTGATTCTACAGGGCCCTTTGTGGTATGTGATAATTTTTGTAAAACATTGGTCTGTTTGTAATTCAGTTAATAAGAAAAGTTTAAGATCTGGATAAGCACTTTCCAGAGTTTCAAATCATTTTCCCAGTGTAGAGCCTCCCAGTTGGTGTGCTCTTGAGTGAGACATGTAATCATTTTCAGCTCCACCATTTACTGAAGCCAGTTTTGATTCAGTAATAAAGAAGCATTCTCCAATATTTCACCTGACGAAAATGGAATCTTCAGCTCCTTATTGCCCAGAATCAAGATACTGGAGTTCTGGAGTTTTATGAAAATATTTCATGAGTTTTGGCATTTATCATTATGTTTTATGAGGTGAAATTTTTATTAGTAGGTAGAGCAAAAGGATGAAATAGGTAAAAAAAAAAAAAAAAGCAAAGCTCTGTGCGTGACAGTAAATGGATTTTAAATTAGAATTTTGATAATTTCATTAATTTTGTAAATGGGAAAGTAAGTACGATGTCTTAATACATTTAGTCGAAATTATCTAATGCTACCCCTTGCTGCTGCAGTTAGTGATGGAGTCTTCCTTTTGTGGGTAAGCATAACAGCCATTAATTTTAATGAGAGTAATGTTTTTATTTTAATGTGGGGATTTGTTGGAGTGAGCATGCCAAAAGCTTGCACTGGCCTGAACTAAATGATAAAAGCATAATCTTCCAGGTCAATAATGCACTAATCAGGAGGTCTCTGTGTACAAAGATGCTATAAGCAGTGATTACCAAGGAGTTATTAAGTCAATAAGTAGATCCCTACTTTACAAATGAGTGACATTGACACTAAGCAACAGGTCAACTCTCAGAGTCTCCAGTATTTCAAAGCCTGTCCTTATTGCCATAAGGAAAGACAGACCTGATTCTGTACAGCAATCGAATTCAAGAATTATTTCATCATAATGAGTAACACAGCATAAAAATATCCCTTCCCCTAATGGGAAGATAGCATATTATTTGGTCTTTGTCATCTGGGGCTTCTCCTCACAACATGGGGTCCAGTACACTCTCCAGCTACTTTGACTCCAAACATCTAAGGTGGGGCCAGGAACAAGCATTTTAACAAGTACTTCAGAGGGATTGAAGGCAAGTTTCTATACTATGCGTAATACTTTCAGTTGTGCCAGAATTATCCTTAGAATGCAAACTGATCAGCATCTCTCCTGCCACCCTACCCACCCCCAACTCTTCACTCCACTCACAATCTTTCAGGATAAAAATTGACAAACAAGTCCTAATCTTGGAGGTTATAAATTGGGCAGATCAAGATATGGTTAATTTGTTCTGCACATTAATTTTTTTCTAGTATACTGCTAACATTTTAAAATTAGAGATATCACAGAAGGCAACAGAAAAAAAAAGGCTGTTCTTCAAATAGTATTCCAACATGGCTTGTCCAGGTTAAGGACATTTCTCTTCAAGTGGAACCCACGCTGTCTATTCATTAGTCTGAATCATTTCTGCTCAGTGATACCAATCTGTCTTGCTAGCTATGATGTGATAGGACAACTAATATACTTGAAATTTTGGGACTCCCCCATAAAATAACTTCCCCCCTCCCATAAAACACCTCCTTAAATGAAGACACAGAAATTTGGCCTCTAGCCAAAACAATTATTTTTCTTTTGCCTCAACATGTTTTTCTGTGCAAGTTTTAACTCTGCACCTTTCAACAGGTTTAACATTGAACACCCAACCTCCATAATTCTATCCAGGGTAAACATATTTTTCCTGAAACTCAAATCAGAAATGATGCAATTTAGAGTAGTGTATTGTTCTTTATTAACTTGTTATTACCATTGCTCACTACTTTTGAAGTCCATTCCTTAAATTCGTTTACTTACATGAAAATGCTAAACTTTTAATTTTGCAGAACTAGGATCTAATTTTCTTGGCAAAACTCTATACTCTTTGCCCTGCTTCATTCCGCATTCCAAGGCCAAATTTGCCTGTTACTCCAGGTGTTTCTTGACTCCTACTTTTGCATTTCAGTCCCCTATAATGAAAAGGACATCTTTTTTGGGTGTTAGTTCTAAAAGGTCTTGTAGGTCTTCATAGAACCATTCAACTTCAGCTTCTTCAGCATTACTGGTTGGGGCATAGACTTGGATTACCGTGATATTGAATGGTTTGCCTTGGAGACGAACAGAGATCATTCTGTTGTTTTTGAGATTGCATCCAAGTACTGCATTTCAGACTCTTTTGTTGACCATGATGGCTACACCATTTCTTCTGAGGGATTCCTGCCCGCAGTAGTAGATATAATGGTCATCCGAGTTAAATTCACCCATTCCAGTCCATTTTAATTTGCTGATTCCTAGAATGTTGACGTTCACTCTTGCCATCTCTTGTTTGACCACTTCCAATTTGCCTTGATTCATGGACCTGATATTCCAAGTTCCTATGCAGTATTGCTCTTACAGCATCAGATCTTGCTTCTATCACCAGTCACATCCACAGCTGGGTATTTTTTTTTTTTTTTTTTTCATCTCTTGTTTGACCACTTCCAATTTGCCTTGATTCATGGACCTGACATTCCAGGTTCCTATGCAGTATTGCTCTTTACAGCATCAGACCTTGCTTCTATCACCAGTCACAGTATTGTTTCTGCTTTGGCTCCATCCCTTCATTCTTTCTGGAGTTATTTCTCCACTGATCTCCAGTAGTATATTGGGCACCTAATGACCTGGGGAGTTCCTCTTTTGGTATCCTATCATTTTGCCTTTTTATACTGTTCATGGGGTTCTCAAGGCAAGAATACTGAAGTGGCTTGCCATTCCCTTCTCCAGTGGACCACTTTCTGTCAGCCCTCTCCACCATGACCCGCCTGTCTTGGGTTACCCCGCAGGCATGGCTTAGTTTCACTGAGTTAGACAAGGCTGTGTTCCTAGTGTGATTAGATTGACTAGTTTTCTGTGAGTATGGTTTCAGTGTGTCTGCCCTCTGATGCCCTCTTGCAACACCTACCGTCTTACTTGGGTTTCTCCTACCTTGGGCGTGGGGTATCTCTTCATGGCTGCTCCAGCAAAGCACAGCCGCTGCTCCTTACTTTGGATGAGGAGTATCTCCTCACCGCTGCCGTTCCTGACCTTCAATGTGGGATAGCTCCTCTAGGCCCTCCTGCACCTGCACAGCCACCGCTCCTTGGATGTGGGGTTGCTCCTCCTGTCTGCCGCCCCTGGTCTCCGGTGTGGGGTTGCTCCTCTCAGCCGCTGCCCCTGATCTTGGATGCGGGGTAGCTCCTCTCAGCCGCCGCCCCTGGCCTCGGACACAGGGTAGCTCCTCTCGGCCGTTCCTGCGCCGTCGCAGCCTGGCACTCCAGGCTGCTACCCCTGGCCTCGGACGCGGGGTAGCTCCCCTCGGCCGCGCTTAGTGAGCTGGCCACAGCCGCCTGCGCTTTAATAATGTCTCACATTTCTCTGAGGCTCTGAATATTTTTTGTCAGCTTTTTTTCTTTCCATTGTTCCATTTGATTAATGTCTATCAGTTTATCTTCAAGTAACTAGCCTGCCTATTTAAATCCACTGTTGAATTTTTCTTTTCAGTTACTGTAACTTTGAATTCATACCTGAATTTGTATTTGTTTTCTTTTTAATTCTCTTTATTGATTTCACATTGTCATCACATCCTCCTTTAATTCTTTAATCATGTTTTTTTTTTAGTTCTGTGATTACATGTATTGCAGCTACTTTGAAGTCTTTGTTAAATCTGAAATGTTCATTCTCACAGGCAGTTCCCCCCCCTCCACAGGCAGTTTCTGTTGCCGCCTGTTTTTTTTTCCCCCGATATATAGGTCATACTTTCCTCTTGCTTTGCATGTCTCATAAATTTTTGTTGAAAACAACATATTAGATAATATAGCAACTCCTCCTCACCATGTGGGGCTTGTTATTGTTTTTTTCAAGGTTATTTGTTTAGTGACTAGCTAGGTAATTTTAGATAATTTAGATTATTTTTGGTAATCCAGCTAGTCTCTAAATAAGTAATGCCTGTGCCCACACACATAAGATGTGTGAAACCTCTTTTGTTGCTCCTCAGTGTGCACAGCTTTAGGTATGCCCACAGTCACCCTGGAATGACAGTGCCTTTTGGCAGGACTCTCTTTGTCCCTGACCAAATGCAACCACTAATTGCCACTAAAACACTACTAATTGCCTGCTGATTGCATTACTGTTTTCAACAATACCCTGAGGCATAAATTATTCTGCAGATTGAGATTAGTTCTGCTCTCAGGCCTCCTAGCTCTCTCTTTCCAGGTTTTCTCTGGTAAATGAGTTGACCTACAGTTTAGTTTATATTGCCAATGAATCTATCAGTGTCCTCTCAATTGCTTTTTACCATGTGTGGTGTTATGTGACACCATTTCTGATATCAAAGGCAGTGCATTTTTCAGCAGCAGCCCATTTTCTGATTCTCCAGAGCCAACTGGGCTGCTGATTGCTCTATTGCTTTCAACAATGTTCTGAGGCATAAATTGTTCTGCAGACTGAAGTAAGTTCTGCTCCCAGGTCTCCTCCCAGCTCTCTCTTTCCCAGGTTTTCTCTGGTAAATGAGCTGACATGCAGTTTAGTTTCTATTTCCAATGAATCTATCAGTATCCTCTCAGCTGCTTTTCACCATCTATGGTATTATCTGACACCACTTTTGACAACAGAGGCAGCATGGTTTTCAACACCAACCAGTTCTCTGATTCTTCAACCCCAACTGGGTGTCCTGCAAGTTAATTCAATTCTGAGACTAACATCACTGGTTAAAGATTGAGTCCTACAAGAATATCTCCACTTCAGACAGCAGCCACAAATGGGGTGCCCTGGCTGCCTACACTTCTGCCCAGCCAACTACAAATTTGGGGATGCCCATGACCCTCTCCTCAATTTCAATAATTTACTAGAACAACTCACAACACTCAGAAAAATGCTTTAGTTTATAGTATTGATTTTAAATGATACAACTCAGGCATAGCTAAATGCAAGAGAGGCATAGGGCAAGGTACTGGGGGGAAGTAGAAAGGCAGGGTTTCCTTGCTATCTTTAGACACACCACTTTCCCAGCACATTCATGTGTTCTCCAACCCAGAAGCTTCCCAAACCCTGTCATTTAGGGTGATTTATGGATGTTTTATTACATAGGAATGATTGATTAAATCATCAACCAATGGTGACTGAACTCAATCTGCTGCAAAAAAAAAAAAAAAAAAAGAGTTTTTTTTTTCCTCTCTCCTGAAAAACAAGGAAAATAAAGAGAACAGTGAACAGGCTAAAGAAGAAACATAAACTGGCCTGAAAGAGCTAGCTAATTTTAGTTTTAACTATTACTAATCTGGATTTCCCTGGTGGCTCAGATGGTAAAGTGTCTGCCTACAATGCGGGAGACCCGGGTTCAATTCCTGGGTTGGGAAGATCCTCTGTAGAAGGAAATGGCAACCCACTCCAGTACACTTGCCTGGGAAATCCCATAGACAGAAGAGCCTGGTAGGCTACAGTCCATGGGGTCGCAAAGAGTCAGACATGACTGAGTGACTTCACTCACTATCATTAATCTGTAGTGTCTGTACCAGATCCGTTCTTCAGAAAGCTAACCTATCACCCCCTAATACTGTGTAAATTATGTCCTGCACCTGGTATTTATCCTCCCTGTACTCTCTTGTAGCAGATTACCCCTTACAGCTGTTTACATTTCAGAAAGAAGGTCACAGGCCAATAACCCAGAAAGGAATGGACCCATATACCAGGCTGCCTGATGCCAGCAGTGACTATTTTATAAAAATGCAAGAAGAAGAATACAAAACCTTCACTCACCCTGGACTATGAGTTCCGCCTATAAGATCCTCAGTACCCCAGGAAGGAGTACACAGTTCTTAGCATTAGCCTGCTGTGTTTCCCTTTTGTCAGGCAAAAATATAACTACTCTTTTCTATTTCCTCCATACTGTCTCCGTATTTCTATTTGGCATTGGTGGACAGGGAGCCAAAATTTTTGGCAGGAAATCTTCAGTCCTTCCATCTCCAAAGGTCAGGGAAGAGGAGTGGGATATTAAGACTGAAAGTTTCAGCTGTGGATTGAAAAACAATGCACAACCTAAAAGTTGAGAATTGTGTTTTATTCAGTGGCCTTGCTGAAGACTGTAGCCCAGGACACAGCCTGTCAGATAGCTCTGAGGAACTGTTCCAAAAAGATAAGGCAGGAGCCACGACATACAGGAGTTTTTATTGAAAAACAAAACCAAAAACAAACATGTGTACTTGAACATCAAAAGTTATTGTTAATCACAAAAACAGACCTCTCAAGTTAATAATTTTAGTGCTTTTCTATGTGTGGTAAAATACAAGAGTCCGGGCTCACTGAAATTTTTCCTTTGATATGAATCTTAACTACCTAGGGCCAGTGTTCTGTTTTTCTTCATCCTGAATTCCCCTCTGGGTGAACCATTGTAGGTGGTTGCAGGGGCTGATGGCTTGATAGTAGGCAACATCTTGTCTACCTGAATGGCAGATAGCATTTTTTTTGTCCACATATCCCTCTAATAATTTATTTGGTCCTTGTGGTGGCCAGCCCCTAACCTGAAGCTATCTGGGGACTCACCATGAGTTACCTCATTAGTATAAACTCAGATGTAATCTGTAAGCTCCAGTTTATCATCATCCTCAATAAAATATGTCATTTTCCATCATTTTAATTTTAACCATCATAATTTATATGAAGTGTTCTCTCCTTTTGATTCTGATTTACATTCCCCAACAACTAATGGTATTGAGCTTCTTTACATGTGCTTATTGGTTATTGGTTATCTATATGACTTTCATAAATATCTATTCAAATCATTTGTCCATTTTTAATTGGGTTACTTGTCTTTTTATAGTTGAATTTCTAGAGTTCTTTATATTTTCTGGAAATTAGTTCCTTATTGAATAAATGATTCACAAGTATTTTTTCCCACTCTGTGGGTTGTCTTTTCACTTTTTTAGTGGTATCATTTGATGCACAATTTTTTTTATTGTGATGACTTCTAATCTTATCTTTTGTCACATGTGCTTTTGTTGTCATATTTAAGAAAGCACTGTGAAACCTACTCCTATGTTTTCTTCTAAGAGTTTTTATAATTTTAGCTCTTGAATTAATATTTATCACCCTTGTTGAGTAATCACTACTGTACATATACTGTATATATATACTGAGACATTTAATACATAAAATACATATATATTTATTCTTTTTCATATTCTTTTCCATTATGGTTTATCACAGTATACTGAATATGGTTCCCTGTGCTATACAGTAGGACCTTGCTGCTTATCCATTATATAATATCAGTTGCATCTGCTAGCCACAAACTCCCGCTCCTCCCCTCTCCCACCCGCTCCCCACTTGGCAACCACCAGTCTGTGTCTATGTCCCTGATTCTGTCTCTATTTCATGGATAGGGTCATTTGTGTCATACTTGAGATTGCACATGTAAGTGATATCATATGGTATTTGTCTTTCTTTTTCTGACTTACTTCACTTAGTACGATCATCTCTAGTTGCTGTACCACCCTGTCTTGATTACTGTCATTTGTTAGCAGGTTTTGAAATTAAGAAGTATAAAATAGCCTATGTTATTCTTTCTAAACTAAGTTTTAGCTCTTCTGCATCTTTTGATTTTTTAAATCACCTTGTCATTTTCTACATAAAAGCCAGATAGGATTTTGATAGGGATTGAATTGAATCTGTAGATCAGTTAGGTAATATGACCAATAGAACAATATTGTCTTTTAATCCACAAACATGGAATTTATTTTCATTTATTTAGGTCTTCTTTAATTTTTTCAACAACATTCTGTATTTTCAATTTATAAGCCTGAAATTTCTTTTGTTAAATGTATCCCTAAAATATTTTTCTTTTTGATGTCATCATAAGTAGAATCATTTTCTTCAGTTCATTTTCAGATTGCTAATTTCTATTATAAAGAAAAACAATTGATTTTTGTATGTTGATATTGTATCCTGCCACCATGTTCTGCTCATGTATTAGATCTCATAGCTTTTTTTTCATGGATTCCTTAGGTTATGCTATATACAAGACTGTTATCTTCAAATAGAGATGTTTTTACTTCTTCCTTTCCTAACTGGATGCCTATTTATTTATTTTTGCCTAATTACCTTGGCCAGAACCTCTAGTACAACCTCTAGAAGTGGCCATAGAAGTCATCCTTGTCTTGTTTCAGTTCCTAGAAGGAAATTTTTTAGTGTTTCATCCTTAGGTGTGATGTCAGTTGCATCTTTTTGTAGATTTCCTCCATCAAGTTGAGGAAGTCACCTTTTATTCCTAGTTTGTTGAATATTTTTATCATGAGAAAGTACTGGATTTATGTGTTTTTTTTTTTTTTCCTGTATCTTTTGAGATGATCATGTGGTTTGGGGCCTTCATTATGTTAATTCAGTAGTTTATATTTTCTGATTTTTCTGTATTATACCAAATTTGCATTCCTGGAATAAATTCCACTTGATCATTGTGTATAATCTTTTATATATTGTTAGATTCAACTTGCTGGTAATTTGTTAAGGATTTTGCCTCTATATTCATAAAAAATATTGGTCTGTACTTTTCTCATTGTACCTAGTCTTGTTATGATATCAGAGTGATATAGCTTTCATAGAGTCAATTGGGAAGTGTNTTTTTCTGTATTATACCAAATTTGCATTCCTGGAATAAATTCCACTTGATCATTGTGTATAATCTTTTATATATTGTTAGATTCAACTTGCTGGTAATTTGTTAAGGATTTTGCCTCTATATTCATAAAAAATATTGGTCTGTACTTTTCTCATTGTACCTAGTCTTGTTATGATATCAGAGTGATATAGCTTTCATAGAGTCAATTGGGAAGTGTCCCTCTTCTATGGGCTTCCCTGGTGGCTCAGAGGTTAAAGCGTCTGCCTGGAATGCAGAAGACCCGGGTTCGATCCCTGGGTTGGGAAGATCCCCTGGAGAAGGAAATGGCAACCCACTCCAGTACTCTTGCCTGGAGAATCTCATGGAGGGAGGAGCCTGGTAGGCTACAGTCTATGGAGTCACAAAGAGTTGGACACGACTGAGTGACTTACTGAACTGAGGTAGCTCTAATGACTTGGTAGTCCATGTAAGCCAGAGTCAGTTCCTATAAGTTTCTCAAGGTTAAGAAGAACAATTAATCACAAGCAGCCAACGAGACTTTCCCAAATAATGCAACCACTTAAGCTATAACCGATCAAATAATTTTCTTTTTGCTTTACTTCTGTGTCTTTTCTATAAAATCCTTCCCCCTAGGTCCTGTTGGTGGAGTGCTTCTAACCACTTCTGGTTTTGTACAGCCTAGTTTGCATCAATTTTTGCTCAGATAAACTTTAAAAAAATTTTGATTAATTTATTTTGGGCTGTGCTGGGTCTTTGTTGCTGTGCATGGACTTTTCTCTAATTGCAGTGAGTGGGGGCTACTTCTCTAGTTGTGGTGTGAGGGTTTCTCATACTGTGGTGCTTCTCTTGTTGCAGAGCACAGGCTCTAAGGTGTGCGGGCTTCAGTAGTTGCAGCATATAGGCTCAACTGTTGTGGCTTCTGGGTTCTAGAGTACAGGCTCAGTAGCTGTAGTGCACAGGCTCAGCTGCCTTGTGACATGCGGGATCTTACCGAATCAGGCATCAGACCCGTGTCTCCTGCATTGGCAGGTGAATTCTTTACCACCGAGCCACTCGGGAAGCCCCAGATAAACTCTAGAATGTTTGCTATGCTTCGGTACATGTCTTAATTGTCCTGCGTGCTTAGTCCCTCAGTCATGTCTGATTCTGTGCTACCCTACGGACTATAGGGCTCCTCCAGGCTCCTCCCTCCATGGGATTCTCCAGGCAAGAGTACTGGAGTGGGCTGCTATTTCCTTCTCCAGGGGATCTTCCCGACTCTGGGATTGTACCCACGTCTCTTATGTCTCCTGCATTGGCAGGTGGGTTCTTTACCACTAAAGTCACATAGGAAGCCCTTTAATTGTCCTGGTGGTATCCAAAGGAGATCACCAATGGTCCTAAGGAGCAATGAGCAAGAGCAGATACCTGCTGATCCCATTGTGCTCATTGCCTTCTTTCTCCGTCTGGGGGTCATGAATAAGTCCCTCTTGGATATCCAAGCTCTACTGTTTTTGCATAATGAGTGAGCTGACTTCACTTGAGCATTTCTTTTTCTAGACTGGGTCTGAAGTTGGACTGGTCTGACTTAAACTGGACTAGGCCAATGTGAGGCTTCAAGTAAATAAATTTTGTTTTAAGAGAGAAAAAGAAAAATGGGTTTGTTCAAGTCCGAAGAATCAGAGACTCCTCCATCTGGGATTCCAGTTAACTGGGATTATATGTATATATAAAAAATAAATATAAATATGTATATTATGCATATTAAGTATAAATGTGTATAAAAATTAAGATCCCCAAACCTATGTTTTTCTGAACAAATGGTTTAATTTTACCAAAGATAATCTTTTAATTACAGTGGCCACAGTAAGAAGCTTTTAGCCTAGATGAGCTCATCTATTTATGAGATGCCCTAGAGAAAACAGTTATCAGCCAATACTCAGAATGGTAGAGAGAATATTAAGTAAAAAATTATGGTGTTCCTTCTTTTCTAATTTCAGACTTCTGTGAGTTTGGTTTGGGGATACCCATTTGTTATTAATCCTTTCCACCCCAAGGACAACTATTACTTTCCTGCCTGTCTCTCATTATGTGTACTGAGGAACTAGCTTGGGTTTCTTCCTGCTGGGGAGCACAAGTTGTCACTGCTTACATGTACAGGCAGCTCAACTGTCAGGTTTGGACCCCCAAGAATATGACCAGACAGAAATATGACTTGTACTCCATTTGCAGCTAGTGTCTTACTGATTGTTGCTAGCTCTCAGGGGAATTGTCCAAGTCTTTCTTTCCTTTGGTTGTCTTTGCAAGTGGTCCTGGATCATGGGAAAACTACATCTTTTTACCATCATTGGGGATGCTTGAAGTGTCCATGGTTAATCCATAAAAGGATTATCGATTTTGGTTGGAAATAACTTGATAGGTATATACTTGACTTAAAGGTAAAGGGAAAAATATTAAAGAGTTCAATACTGCCAGGAATATTTACTGTTTCTGAAAACCTTATAAGATATTTGAGAAAATTTTCTTTAAAGGAAGCTCTGGTCAGAAGTTTGGCAAATTGGAAGCTGATATTCACAGCCTGATAGGAACATTTTTAGGCCTTTCCCCTAAGCAAGAACTTCCCTGATAGCTCAGTCAGTAAAGAATCTGCCTGCAACGCAGGAGACCCGGGTTTGATCCCTGGGTTGGGAAGATCCCTGGAGAAAGAAATGACAAACCACTCCAGTATTGTTGCCTGAAAAATCCCATGGACAGAGGAGCCTAGCAGGCTACAGTCCATGGGATCACAAGAGTTGGATGCAACTTAGTGACTAAACCAGCACCACCACCCCTAAGCTAAAATGAAACTATGTACTCAGAGCACAGAAAACAAAATGAGACCTTCTGAAGTCTTTGTGGAAAGATTTACTAAAACATTCCAAATCAGTTCAGTTCAGTTGCTCAGTCGTGTCCAACTCTTTGCAACCCCATAGAATGCAGCACACCAGGCTTCCCTGTCTATCACCAACTCCCAGAGCTTGCTCAAACTCATGTCCGTGCGGTCAGTGATGCCATCCAACCATCTCATCCTGTCATTCCCTTCTCCTCCCACCTCCAATCTTTCCCAGCATCAGGGTCTTTTCCAATGAGTCAGTTCTTCGCATCAGTTCAGTTCAGTTCAGTTCAGTCGCTCAGTCATGTCCGACTCTTTGCAACCCCATGAATCGCAGCACGCCAGGCCTTCCTGTCCATCAGGTGGCCAAAGAATTGGAGCTTCAGCATCAGTCCTTCCAATGTATATTCAGGACTGATTTCCTTTAGGATCAGCTGGTTGGATCTCCTTGCAGTCCAAGGGACTCTCAAGGGTCTTCTCCAATACCACAGTTCAAAAGCATCAAATCTTTGGCTCTCAGCTTTCTTTATAGTCCAACTCTCACATTCATACATGACCACTGGAAAAAAACATAGCTTTGACTAGATGAACCTTTGTCAGCAAAGCAACATCTCTGCTTTTTAATATACTGTCTAGGTTGATCGTAGCTTTTCTTCCAAGGAGCAAGCATCTTTTAATTTCATGGCTGCAGCCACCATCTGCAGTGATTTTGGAGCCCAAGAAAATAATGTCCAATGATACAGCTCTAAATCTAGAACATATGATTCTTTTATAAGCCTCTTGATATCATTCAGGTTTCAACCCAATTCTTTTAAGAATTAAAAATAATTGTACTTGTCTTACAAATGGAGTCTTTTAGAGAACTCAATTTGTGGCTGTAGAAGCAATTAAAGCCTATCTATAATTTTTACCAAATCCTAAATTAGCTCTATTTGTCTCAAAAATGCTTATAGATATTGTAAATGATCAGGATAGTAGAAACAAAACTGGAATTCAAAAAGACACATGCACTCCAATGTTCACTGCAGCATTATTTACAATAGCCAAGACATGGAAACAACCTAAATGTCCATTGACAGATGAATGGATAAAGAAGATGTCAAACATATATACAGTGGAATACTACTCAGCCATAAAAAAGAACGAAATTATGCCATTTGCAGCAACATGGATGCAACTAGAGATTATCATACCAACTGAGGTAAGTCAGAAAGATAAAGACAAACACCATATGATATCACTTATATGTGGAATCTAAACTATGACACAAATGACCCTATCTATGAAACAGAAACAGAACTGGGAACATAGAGAATAGACTGGTGGTTGCCAAGGGGGATGGTGGGAGACTGTTGGATTAGGAGTTTGGGATTAGCAGATGCAGACTGGCATGTAACAGCAAGGTCCTACTTATAGCACAGGGAATTATACTCAATATCCTGTGAACAACCATAATGGAAAAGAATATATATATATATATATATATATATATATATATATATAAAAGTTACTTTCCTGTACAGCAGTAATTAAGACAACATTGTAA